>PVHY01001569.1:0-153309 GCA_004024945.1 Uropsilus gracilis | reverse complement strand
GACTGATGGGCTTTTGGAGGAATTCAGGGAAAGCTCTCAAGTCCCTGCGCCTCCTGCCATTTTGAGCTTCCTCCTATGGGCCAGGGAACCCACTGGGTTTGGTTCCTCTCTGCTTCTCTTATAAGCCTTTTCTCATATCTGTTCCTCAGAATAAATTTGTCTCTTTCCACTCACTGGCCCATGTCAAGGTTCCTTCTGGGGCTTCACAGAAGAGTGAATGGTGTGCTGAGAGAGAGTGGGTTTAGGCTGCAGGCGTGGTGGTGGTAGTGGTGGTGGTGGAACAGAACAGGCAGATATATTAAAATACACTGTGTACAGAAGCAGGAAGAGGGGTCTGCTGCCCAGAGTGAGGATCCTGAGGCTATTTATCCTCCAACGGATGCCTCAGAGTGACTGGTTTTGGGTGAGTCCAGACTGAGTAACTCAATCTACACAGAGGATCATTAGCTCAACAGATCATCAGTTTATGATTTATTTCCAAGGTGTCCCATCCACTCCCTTGATCCATTCAAGCCTCCCAGTCTTGCCTGCCAGGCAAGCAACAGAGCTTAGCTTTTAGGTTTTGTAATGCAGACCAGAACAGAAACCCATCCAGACCCCTCTTGCAATGGACCGGACCACAAGGCTGCAAACCAAAAATAGACTTGCATCTTTGGAATAAAATCCAGTTGGAATGGTACACAATTCTGTTGCTACATTGTTGAATTAGTCATTTCAGAGCTTTTGAAGACTTACTCCGAAAAGAATAACTCTCATTCTTCTAGATATCAAAGTTGTTCATGTTAGTGCCATTTTTCTTTAAAAAGTGGTAGATGAAAATTCCCATTTTTTAGCATCATTAGAACCCCTGGCCTTGATCTGACATCCCCCTTGCTCCAGACTTAACAGTCAGCTATGTATGGAGAGATGTGAGCAGAAAAATGGTCTTGACCCCATCTTGTCCCCTTTCCTTACTGACTAGTTAAAATGTTTGGCTCCTCCTGGGGTGACCTGGACTTTGAAGAAAAACAAGAAAGTGCGATCCTAAAACTTAGGCACTGTGATGAGCCTCGAGCTTGCCAGCTGTGTCCGGGTGCCACAGTGCCAGCATTCTGGTGAGGCATTTGGAGAGTTCCTCCAAGAACTGACTCCACTCCAGTCATTTCCTGGTCATGCATGTCTCTACTGAATGTCCACTTCTGATGCACCCCCCATCTTTGTTGCCCATGGTTTCTCCTATCCATGCTCACCTCCACCATCCAGGTGGTCCTTCTGGTGAGAATCCTTTCCAAGAGGAACAATGCTGCTTCCCTTTCAGCGGACCCACATTAGGCCCATGGGAAACAAATGCACACAGCTTGGTGCTCCCCAGACTGCAGAGGGTTACCAAGGTGATCAAAACCTTACCCCTCTAGGGCATCACTATAACCTTTGCTAAGTGTAAGACTCCTGTGCTTGCGTTTCTCCAATGCAAAGGATCTGACAGCAGGTGTGGGGGCAGAGTGGGCCTGAACCTGGCAAAAGGAGATAAGGTGACTCTGCATTGTGGTCATGAGGATGGTTGGAACTAGAACTTGGGTGCACAGATGCCAAGAGCACTCCCAGGGGAGGGGCAAGCTGACCCTCAGCTAATGAGGTTGCCCCCCAACTAAGCCTGCAGGGCCTGGCTCCTTTCTGGGAAAGTTGTCTATTTTTTTATGGGCCCTTCAGGAGGGCTCTCATCTGGTCAGAGCACCTGGTTCTTGATCTGTGGCCCATGGAATCTACTGGAAAACTTCCCAGTATTTAGCAAGTATCCTAGTCCTGTCTGTTTAGGGGAGAATCCAGAGCCTGAGAGTAGGAACACCCAGCACCCCAGACTCCCAGCAGGAGGATCCCCTAGTCCCTTCTCATCCATCTGCTTGCAAGTAAAATAACAGAATAGATACCACAAAAACGCAAAGGGACAGTGAGCTTGCTGGCCAAAACACAGGCCAGAAGGGCACCAATTAGCAGCAGGAAATAAGAGGTGGACAAGGAGCAAGGGAGGCCAAGATGGAAGAGAACTGAGTCTCCGCATGGTGTTGTAAGTCACAAGTGAAAGTCAGTTCCCACAACTTTCAGTAGCAAGAATGTGAGAGCGAGCAGATAATAGGGTATTATCCTAAGACACCAAATAGCACCTGAAAAGGAAACCACACTGTGAATGGAAACAGAGACAGATAGACAGAGATAGACAGACAGGCAGATGCTGCGAGACCTAGCAACCAGAAAGGGCAGCGGGGCACAAGACATCATCCCAGGTGTGAGTCCATCAGGCTGCTGTCAGTAGCAGGACATGGGAGGGAGCACAAAACAGCAAGGACACATGGGGATGGTGCAAGGGCCTAGCCAGCAAAATAGCCACACAGCTTAGGTGGTGGGGGGGAGGCTGGGCAATGAGGAAAAGGCCCCAACCATGGAGAGTCTGTCCTCTGGAAAATATTCACAGATAGGAATAGGTGCCAAGTGCAGTTCCCCTAGGCAGAAAAACTCCCAATGATCAAGGAAGGATCAAGTTGCAAACACACACTCACTCTCCACTGGCCAGAGTTCTTTTCCAGTAGGTTCCCAGGAAGCAGGTGAACCCATCTGCCAAAAGCCTAGCTGGCTAATAGGCACTAAGTGACTGCACCTGGCTCACCAGCAGCAAGGAGGCTAATAATTAGTAGCTGGAGCTGCTAATGGAGCCCCACTTTGGCCATCGGGAGGATCATCATGCACCCCTGTGACAAAATCTGATTTTGTCAGTGGTGTACTTTTATTTATTTATATTTATATATTTTTATTTTTTTGAGACCAGGTCTCACTATTTTTGCCTGTGGAACTGCAGGCTCTCGTTGCCCGGCATACCACAGACTCAAGCAATCCCCAGCCTCAGCTTCCCAGGTAGCTGGGATTACAGGCGCGTGCCACCACGCCCAGCTATTTTTTGGAACTAAGTCTCACTATGGGCCCCAGGCGGGACTTGAACCGCGATCCCTAGCCCTGGCTGCTTCATAGGCTGCAACTTACAAGCACGAGCCACCGTGCCCGGTTCAGTGGTGTACTTTTAAATTAATTTTACAATGAACTACTTTGGTGACTCTAAGAAGAGTTAAAGACATTTATACACCAGATGTTAATGTGTCACTGCTTTTCCTTACAATCCCATCTAATAAGTAGACCCTTCTCAGAATCACTGTTTCAGCACTGTCTGGAAATATGGAATGAAAGATACTTTAAGTAATGATTTGGAAAGGTAGCACTAAGAAAATGTGTATACTACTAGAATGCCCTAAAAATAGGTCTATAAGGAGGGCATAGACTTTTAAAATACTAAATATTTATTGGAGACTTTCTCTGTGACATCTTAGATCTCATTTAAACTTTACACCTTTCTGTGATCCAGTACCATTATCACCTCCAGTTTATACAGGGAAAAACTGAGTTTCTGAAAACTTAATCTAAATGCTACAAAACTTAAAAATAGCATAGTTAATATTTGAATATATATATAATATGTAAAAAATTACATTTTTACATATTAGTTTCAGGTGTAAAGCAGTGATTTGCTATTTATTTATTGCCAAATGATGATAATAAGTGTTAACATTCATCTCCATACATAATTAAAACTTTTTTTCATTGTAGTGAGGACTTTGTGATCTCAGCAACTTTCAAATATCTATACAGTATTACAGTGGAGTTGCTGGATCATAGTGGGATTGCTGGACCAAATAGTAGTTCCACTTTCAGTTGTCTGAGGGTCCTCCATGCAGCCTTCCATAGTGGCTGGACCAGTTTTTAGTCCCACCAGCAGTGTAAGAGTGTTTTCTCTTCTCCACATTTGCACCAATACTTGGTGTTGCCCCCCCCTTTTTTTTAATATGGGCCATTCTTACTGGTGTAAGATGGTATCTCAGTGTGGTTTTGATTTGCATTTCCCAGGGAGAAATTTAAATGCTTGATGGAATATTGGGGGTTTTCCTCTATTTTTCATTCCTTGTTTATGCAATACAGAGATCAGGAGAATAGCAAGTAAAAGCCAAGCTTATACCAGCTGTAGTCAGCTTCCAGAATTTCAATGATCCTATATACCCAGAATCATTGCTAAGAGAGCAGTCAACATTTAGGAAAATAACAATGATAGTGGTTTCTTTAGCTTATCTGACATATGACTATGTGTCAGAAATATAAGTATATAAGCATGCACATATACAAACATTTCGTTCTATATATTTCTCCAAAACACTATTAGAAAGGATCTTAGAACTTCTGGAAGGACTATACTGAGGAAGAATGAGGGTGACAGACTGCTAAGTAAGAGCTCAGAAAAGAGGAATACATAATTTGAAAGGTGACCAGTATCTGTGTAATGGGAAGTCCAGAGCTTGGACCACCTATCACCACCAAATGCCAAGGGATTGAATCTTTAAGGTGTGCTTTAACCAGACAGCAGGTGATCTAGAAGATGGCGACAGGGCTGGGGTGGATTAACACCCCATAAAACTTCATGTTTCATTTTATAGTGAGTTAAACAAAGACAACTGTTCAGTAGAAAGGTCTTCACTGCTGCCAGAGGCTTGTGATGTCCTATCCCAGGACTCCTTATTGCTCTTCTGAATACCTGTTCTCATTCATGTGCCCGTGTGCTGGTCTGGTGTTCAGATAGCACTGACTGCTTTCTGTACTATAGATGTGTCCTTGGCCTGGAATAATACTGATTAGATAGGCCACAAACAATGTGCACAGATTTCTTACTATATTATGCATAGTGGTTTCTTGTCACCACAACCCCATTCGACCCGGTTCCTTTCAGTTGGAGAAGAAAGCAGCAAGTTTTTGGAAGAAAATGGATCTGCTCTAGGCTGAAAAAATGGCTTCCTTATGGTGGCCATCCCATTGGGAAGTCTGGCTATGTAGGGAGGTCTCCTGACAAGTCTTCGAAGAGGTGTCACTGGCAATGATTTTCTGAAGCATGGTCACTGTAGTGAGGACAAGCTAATTGGCTGCTGTCCATTGAGTATACGGTCATTGATTGAATTCAGGGGAGTTCAGAACTTTAGAACTACCACTTATGTTAGCTAACTTAGGGAAGCAGTTTGTGTGTGTGGGGGGGGGAGGCGGGGCAGAGGGGGGCATATCACTTAAGACTTGCTTATTGGTTGATTTTCAGAACACTGTGCTGATCCAGTGTTATGTAAATTAACAGTTCATTTTGACTAGGATTTAGGACTTTGGCTAGTGACCCAGTTTGGCTGCAGACAGGGCAGTTGGTAACAGGGGCATGTGGGCCGAGGTCTGAATAAAACTGGGGAGCATCAGTGTTTACCCCACCCCATCCCACCCCGCGGCGGTGCCACCTGTAGAACCTGGAGCAACACCAGCAGAACTGGTTGCACGTAGGCAGGGTCCGCGACCCCGCCCCTGTCGCAGGAAGCCCGAGTCACGTGGCGCTGGGCCGCGGGGACCACCGAGATGGTCTGCCTCCGGGTGGCCTAGAGGGGCACTCGACCGCGCGCTTGTTTCCGCTCCGTCTTTAGCTACGGGCTTCTCGGTGGTCGGAGGAAGAGCCTTGCGTTCCCGCGAGGTCTGCGTTCCGGCTCCACACGGTGCGGGCTTCCTCGCTGCCTTGGCGCCTTGTTAGCGCCCGCTCCCCTGACTTTGGTTCCAATGGCGGCCCGCCCCTTCCTGACCTGGAGCTCGGGCTTCCGGGCCTCCCAGAAGCCGCCACAGGTACTGCGCGGTCTTCCAGAGCCCTGACCAGCCCTTGCCGGCTGAAGCTCAAACCTCCTTTTTCCCTAAAGAAATTGCCTCAACAGCCCCCGTACCCGGTACTGACGTTTTGGATGTTTGGGGGTCCACTGTTCGCCTGGGTGGAGATCCCAGTAGGGTCTCCAGTGAGCATCACCCACCGGAACACTGAATATTTCACCCTTAATCTGCAGCCAGTCATCTGTATCGCTGATCCAACACTGCAGGGACAGGATCCCTTGAATCTCTCACTTTGCGCCGTGTGTGAATGGGTTCAGAAACGTCCTTGAACTGAACAGGCAGATGGAGAACTGCCCTGAGGATCAGGCACAGTAATTCTTGAGGAGGTCGGGGCGGTCAGCCAGAGGGGAGCCTTACTGCTGTGCTGAAAGTGGAAATGGGAAGGTCGTAGGGGGCTGTGGGTAGTGCAGAAGAACACTGTCCGTTGCATTCCTGGCTCTTCTAGTTGCTAAGGTTCTTGATTTTCTAATCTCAGAAGACAGTACCAGAAGCCAGGGGACATCAACCATGCACCAAACAACTTTGTCTCAGGTGAGCTGAGCTTCCTTTCAGTCTTAAAAATTCCATCAGCTGCCACGTTATCGGGAAAGGATCACTAAGATACGACTTGGCCAGGCTATGGTTTCTCCTTGGAATCAGTCCCCAGGACTATGGCTGTAAATGCATCCTAGTGGAAATGAGTTCTGTGTGTAGAAAGTGGTGAGTTTGGAAGTGTAGAACCTAAACCAAGAATTCTCCCTTGATGTGGAAATCCAGATCTTGTTCTACAAATGAAAGTCTGAGATCAGAGCTTGTCCCCCAAATTATAGATGTTTTCCAGAGAGACTGGAGTTTTTCCTTTGTGAACTTTCTTAGTGCTAGGTACATACGCAGTATTGAATAATGCGAATAGGTTCCCTTTCCTCCTAGAAGAAGTAAGTAAGTTAATGTCATATTTACTTGTTTCTCAAAAGTGACCCACAGGTGGGCAGCATCAGCATTAGAATTGGGTTAGAATTGTTAATTCTTGGGTCCTACCATAGACTCAAAACCAGACTGGGTAGGAGTGTGACTGACTGAGATCAGGAGGCATGTCCTTAATCATAAACTCTTCAGGTGACTCTTATCCACCTTGTCAAATTTGAGAAACCCTGAAGAAACTACCTCCAAAGGACAGGGGAGCCCTCTAGTAGGTGGTTAAATGAGAGTTGAGACCTCAAAGGGTGAGCTAGAAACTATTATGGAATTACTGAACAGAGAACTCAAGGAGAGTATTTAGAGAGGAGAGCAAATGCAAAGGTCCTGAAGTGGGGAAGAAAGCTGAGTGTACACCAGAAGCAGAGAGGTGGAGAAAGTGGTGTTGATTATGAAGTGTGAGAAATAGGCACATGTCTTCTAGGTCACTGAATACATTGGTTTCTGTTCTGGGTTCAGTGAGAAGGCAATAAATAAAGGATTTCAGGCAGGGGTGTGTGTCTGTGTGACACTATCGGATTTATGTATTAAAGAGGATTTCCACTTCTTACTGGTGAGTTCAGTGCAGTTCAAATAAGATTAAGTATTGTCCTTTTAAAAATACATTTATACACACTTTTTAAAAAAAACAAGTTTAGGTTCATAACAAAATTGAACAGAAAGCATAAAGTTCCCCTAATGCTTTCTCCTTCCACACATGCATAACTTCTGTACCATTACTAACATGTCCTACCAGAACTGATGAAATGACATTGACCCATAATCACCCAGAGTCCCTAGTTTGCATTATATGCTTCATTATTGGTGTTACATTTTCTGTCACTTACAAATGTATAACAACATATATCCATTATTATAGGATCAAAAGAGTATTATGGTGTCACGCAGAGTCTTTTAATCTTCCTAAATATCCTTAGTGTTCTGCCTGTTCATTCCTCCCTCCATGTCCACTGTAGATCGTTTTATTGTCTCCATAGCGCTGCCTTTATAGTTGGAATCTGCACAGCTTTTTCAGATTGACATTTACTTTGTAATATACCTTAAAGATCCTTTCTTGTCTTTTCATGAGTTGATAGTGCTGAATAACATTTATTACTATAAATAAGAAAATTTTATATTATTAGAGCTGAACAATATACCTTTTTCTGGAGATACTGTACTTTATCCATTCACCTCCTGAAGGACCTCTGGTAGCTTTCATGTTTTGGCAGTTATAGGTAAAACTGCCAGAAACACGTGTCCTCAGGTTTTTGAACAAAAGTTTTCACCTTATTTGGCAAAATACCAAGGAGCATTGTTGCTTATCATAAGTTAAGAATCATATGTTTAGTTTTGTAAGAAACTGACAGATTACCATGTGACTGTAAAGTAACTTGTATCATTTTACATTCCAACCAGCAACACATGAAAGTTCTTGTTGTTGCACATCCTTGCCAGCATTCAGTATTGTCAGTGTTTTGGATTCTGATTTTTTTGATAGCTGTCTAGTGGTATCACTGTTTAATTCGCAATTCCCTCATGAAAATGATGTTGAGCATCTTTTTATATATCTATTTGCCATCCTTTCATCTTCACAGGTCTTTTGAGTCTTTCACTCATTTTTTAAATTGGGTTGTTCATTTTCTTATTGTTGAGTTTTAAGAGTTCTTTGCATATCTTGGATAACAGTCCTTTATTGGATGTGTCTTCTCAAATAGTTTCTGTCTGTGACTTGTCTTCTTGTTTTCTTGAATTATGATCCTTTTAAAGTATGGTCTAATTCTCCTTCATCGTTCATTCAGTTTTTTTTTTTTCTTCAAAACATTCTTGGATAGTCTTCCAATTAATTTTTCAGATGACTTTAAATGAGTCACTACTTCCTCTCCACAGATCTCATTGTTTTTTGTTTTTTCTTTTTTGGTGGAGGAGTGAATTTTTTTGGATCCATAGTCAAAATTGGAGATTATTGATTTGTTCTCAAATTTGATTCTTCCCATTCAGAAACACTTATGTTGCTGTTTATTCAGTTCTTTTAATTATTTTAATGTACATTAAATTTTCTTCATCTTGATTGTATACATCTTTGTTAGGTACCTTTAAGCTATTTTTATTTATGGCATCTTATTTTTTCCATTTTATGTGTTTATGTTCATATCTTTCCTATATTTATGCTCTTTCTAGTCTTTCACAGAGAGTAGGCTGTTACCTCATGGTAAACTACCAACTTTAATGGTTATGCACTAGCATCTTACTAACAAGGTGTACTAACAAGGTGTATGTGATTTTCTGAGACTTTTTTTTTTTTTTGAAACTGGGTCTTGCTATTTTTGCCTGTGGAACCACAGGCTCTTGTTGCCCGGGGTACCACAGACTCAAGCAATCCCCAGCCTCAGCTTCCCAGGTAGCTGGGATTACAGGCACGCGCCACCATGCCCAGCTATTTTTTGGAACTAGGTCTCACTACGGACCCCAGGTGGGACTCGAACCGCGATCCCTAGCCCCAGCCGCTTCATAGGCTGAAGCTTACAAGCATGAGCCACCGTGCCCGGCAGACTTTTCTTAAGTTTAAAAAATTTTATTTACGATCAAACTGCTGAGATTCTTTGTGCAGTTTTATAGTATAATATCTGCCAGATATTACACTGTGTGCTAGTAAACCAATAATGAGTATAAATAGACTTTTCCTCATGGACTTACTTTCTGACAGTAGGGGGAGATAGATAATAAAAGATATAAATTGTTCAGATGATGAAGTATTCTCTGAGGTACTTAGAAACTGTCCATAGGAAGAAAAAAAATACAACCCAGCTGCTACCTTAAAACAGTAAGATTATCTTTTACAGTAGGCTCTTCCCCCCTCTCTCCTTTATGCCTCAGATCTATGAAACACTGGTGGTATTTAATAACAGGTGGGGAGAACAATTTGAAAGTAGTTGATGGTACTAGACTTGGAGGAGACAGTTGTGGGGGCAACTTTGAAGATGTTAGGGAATGGGGTTTGCCTTATAAACAGAGGTGTGTTTGGGTTTGCTTGTGAACCTGTGCTTGTTTCTTCAGAAGTTATTAATGCCCTGTTGTAGAAGTGATTATTCACAGACATCATGGTATACCTGGTGTTTAGATTTTTGGATCTACTATTTGGGGGTGCTCTTTAGACCTTATCATTACCCAGTTTAAAGACCAGCTCTCCTTTATGGAGTGTCCAAATTTGTTGTTTTCTCCCAGCGTTTCTTTTTAGTTGATTTGAGCTAATTGTTCTTTTTAAAAAAGGATCCTCTCATAAAGACCTGAGTGAGTGTAGAGCCAGTATTGTGCCTTGAGCAGTTTGAGGTGCCAGAATTTGTCCTTGGGGTATGCTTCCTCTCAGCACAGTTAGAGGAGCATTCCTTTCTCCCTGTCACCTGTGCTGACCCCAGTGTAAAGGCTATGTTAGGAGCCCCTAAAGAATGATTTAGGGGCTTTGCTGAACTTTGTTAGGTGTTTTCATTGTTGGAGGCTGAAAAGAACAAGCAGACTACATAGGTTAATGAGAATCTCCTAGGAGGTGCAGTCATCTATGGGGGCTTTAGCACAGGAAGATGCATAAACCCCTTCCAAGGTGAGAATCTCTTCTGTGGTCTGGACTGTCCCACGTAGACGCTGAGGAAGTAACCAGTACATACTACTGGAGACTGTTTTGGAATCTTATAGAAAAGATCCAGGGTCTGGCTTTTAGGGGTTCATCATTTTGAAATAGCTGATCCCTCTGTCAAAGTGGGAAAGGAGCCCATGTGACCTGGGGGGAGCATGGTAAAGATGGATTGACAGTGATTTTGGGAGCTGGACACTTCAGAAGCTGTCTCTAAAGAGGGGACAGCACCAGGTTTTAAGGGATTACGTTTTTGGAGTACATAACGTACTCCTGGTGTGGGAGAAACTTTGGTATGTGGGAACAGCCCAAGTTTGCTGTTTGACAGATCTGGATTGAAATCCCATGTCTGCCACTTCCTGGCTTTGTGACTTGGGCAAAATAATTAAACTTTGTGAAGCTTAGCTTCATCATTTGAAGAATCAGAGTAGCAGTTCCTGCTTCACATATATTTTGTAAAGATTAAATAAAATGCTAGACTTAAAAGTACCCCCTAAGAGTCTGGTATGTGGGGTTAAGTAAGGGAACCGTAAGTATTATTTCCCTTTACTCTTGGAGCTCAAGACTGGGGAATGAACTGTGCTCAGAGACAGGCACTGCCAGCATTTTCAGAAAATAGGTTGCTCAGGAAAGAGTCCAGAACGGACAAGTTGCTGGTTTCCTTTAAGAGAACTGATCAGCTTTCAGATGAGTATAAAAAGAAATTTGCAAAATACTGGGACTATTTTTTTTCCAGATTACATATTAATAACCTTATAAGTTTCATGCAGCTCATTTTTTTAGTTGAATAAACTTTTTCTATTTTCTCACACTGCTGTTCATTTTTGTACAATATTTTATTTCTCCCTTCAGATGTAGTTCCCACAAGTCTCCCATCACCATTTTTTTTTTTTTTGGTTGGGTTGTTTGTCTTTGTAAATCTTTGATATCAGTCCCTTTCATGGAGTGCAGATACTTTCTTCCAATCTGTAGGTTGTTTATTTTGGTTATTGTTTCTTTTGCTGTACAGAAGCTTTTTAGTTTGATGTTGTTCCAGCTATTTATCTTTTCTGTCATTTTCTTTGTTTCTGGGGATGAGTCCTTAAAGGTGTTTCTGGGATCTATGTCCTGGAGTATTATGCCTTTGTTTTCTTCTATGTATTTTATAGTTTCAGGTCTTATATTCAAGCCTTCTCTCCATTTTGAGTTGGTTTTTATGTATGGTGTGAGGTTTTCATCTAGTTTTATTCTTTTTCTTTTAGCGTAATACTAGAGATATTTCTGATGAATGGCTCCTCTGCTTAGGGTTGAAGATGTTGGAAAGTGAAGGAGAAGCAAGGTTTGGGGATCCAGGGGGGCTCTGCATGTGTGCTTTGGCTGGGTGGAGACAGCATAACAGGCAACTGCTGCAGTGATTTGTACATACAAAATAAGGTGATGAGATTATGGGGTAAATGATGGTAGGAGCTGCCAGGCCCAAGGAGGCAGGAACTTAGGGGGCAAAGCAATTACCATGCAGAGAATGCCAGATACCAGGCTGTGAGGTCAGGTTGAGACTTTGGAGCTCCAGAGCTGCAGATGGGAGAACACTGGGCTTCTGCATTTGAAATGGCTGGAGGGCTGGGTATGAGGCTCTTATCAAGAGAGCATACCTTCCACTGGACTTAGAGTTGCAGGCCCTGGCAGGTCTGTATCTTCTCTGCAGTTCATATTGTCACTCTATCCCTCATTCAGAGCTTGAGCAGAAACCTGTTGTTTCAGGAATTGGTGACCTTTGAGGACGTGGCTGTGTACTTTACTCAGAATCAGTGGACCTTCCTGGACTCCACACAGAAGACCCTGTACAGTGAGGTGATGCTGGAGAATTATGCAAATGTGGCTTCCCTGGGTAAGAGCTCTCTTAGTGGCCCTTTTGACAATTTGGCATCTTCCTCAGATGTTTTGGGGATTCTGATAGTCTTTAGGTTTGATGACTCCAGAAGGGAGTTATGTCCTCATTGGCCTCTAGAGACTCTGGGTGGGGAAATTTGTAGCTCTCTTCAGTTTTGAAAGTGACATCCTTTCATACCAGGGTATGGCATTGTTCTGGACCTTGAGGGAAAGGACTTTCTGGTGCCCAAATTGTACCCTTTGTTCCTTTGTCCTTCCATTGTTCTGGGGTTTGGGCCCTCAGCTCTGTGGAGGAGTCTCCCAGGATATCAGCACAGTGTTCTTCAGGAATGGATTTCTTTTCTTCTGAGTCAGGGCATGGTGGTAGTTACTTCCTGTGGAAAGTCGCTGTCTCCCTAGCCTACCTTAGCACAGTCTGGAGCCTGTCCTCAGAACCCTGGGTGCTTGCTTGGTTTCCTTGATGTTCCATTTTCTCCCCAACTAGCTTGTTAGGGGGTAGACTGAGAGAGGGCTCAGGAGCACTTTAGATATCTCCCCTTAACCTTTCTTTGCTCTTTTTTTCCCCCTGGGGTAGCATTTCCAGTTCCCAAACCTGTACTGATCTCCCAGCTGGAGAAAGGGGAAGCACCGTGGGGCCCAGATCCCTGGGAAGCAGAGATTTGGAGAAGTATCTGTCCAGGTGAGTGACAGAATGTGGTGGCTTCTGGTTTTACCTTCCAGATTGACCAGAAATCATTCTCCAACAGAGAACAAAGCACTTGTTTATAAATCTGCCTGGCCCACTCTCTGACCTCAGCTGAGTTCTGACACAGCCTGGAAAGACCAGTCACTGGTTTTCTGTACACTCACTTTCATGTGACTGTCCTCCCACAGAACATCTGTGACCGAGTAGCTCCTAAGCCTCTTTCCCCTAACTTGCCAGGGGAAGTATTTAACTTTATGCCGTCCTCATTGCACAGAAGTAGGGTTTCAGCCATCCACTAAGGAAAATGGTTCTCTGGGTCAAATGATTTATGTATGTCATTGGTAGGAATTTTCCTTTAGGCTTTCATCAATGAAGAAAGTGCCTTTCATTTGCTTTTTTAGTATCTAAATCACCTAAAAGCTTGTGTGCGATAATGTTTAGTTCTACATTGTAATTGTCTTATTCGGGGCTGTAGAGGAAAGGACAAAGCATTTTCCCTTGCTACTACACCCAGAACACAATCCCACTCAGCCTGACATTTCCCTGAGACTGCTGGCAAGTCCTGGGAGCTTTTGATTACTTGGATTTTCTTTGCTTTTGGAAAAAATGTTCAGGCTATCCTTCTCACATGCATTATTATTTTGTAAAGAGTAGTTCTTTTGGCAGTGACACCTCTGTGACTTGAAGCTCTCCGGTTCAGCCTGTATTCCAACTGGTGTTCTGAAGAGAATAGTCACTAATCCTAGAATATTATGTGAACTATTTAAAATAGAATTATTAGGCCATTATATTCTTTTGGATTTGGGATGATTTCCTGGATTATGGGTGGGACAGTGGGCTCCTTTTTTTTTTTTTTTTTCCCCTGTCTCCATCCTGCTAGACTTCTTTCAGTGCTGGAGTTGCACATTTAGTCACTCTGATTTCTTTCCAGTGCTTCTTTCTTTCTTCTCCTTTCCCTGTCCCTGATGCTTTCTTTCCTTCCTATTTTTGGCATTCTCACTCTGCCTATTTCTCCTGCTGTCTGTTTCTTCTTTCTCAGTCTTCCTTAGAAGAGGGACTTCCTGCAGAGAAGAAGTCCCAGAACAGGAAGTATCACTTCTCCAGTGTATGTCATTACAGATCTTCCATGACTTAGGATGGGGCTTAGAGAGCATTATGTCGAAAACACTGGCAGCACAGTTCACTATTGGAATATGTGTTATTTACCCTTGTGATTGGATGGCTGCTGGGCTGTGGCTGGCTGCTGCCTCTTAGCATCATGAGAGTTTCCTGCTGCATACAGCTAGCCTGGAAAAAAAGATTAAGGCACAAAATTGGAAGCCTGGTTCCTGCTGAACGTGTACTACTTTTGCACCATTGGAAAGCTGAAAAACATTAAGTTGAACACCTTTAGTTGGGGATAATTGCTATTTTTCTTTTTCTCTGATCCTTCTTTGTGAATATTTGTAGCCACTGTATGAGAATATTAAAAGAAGTAGCATCCTGCAAGAGAAAATTAGGACCACAGGATCTTATTTTCCTTCCATTTCAGTAACTAGGACACTTGTGATTTCTTTGGTCAGGTGCTGAGTCCTCGATCAGGAAGGAAGAGCCAGCTGTAAAGCAGGAAGCTGCTGAAGAAGCAGAGTCGTGCAGAATGCCAGCAGCAGGGCACCTCAGAAATGTTTCCCAGGGCTGTGATTATAGAAGCAAGGCTGCATGGCAGACTTTCAGCCTGAATTCAAATCTGATACTTCGAGGTGGAATGAAGTTCTATGAGTGTAAAGAATGTGGAAAAATCTTTAGATATAACTCAAAACTTATTCGACACCAGGTGAGTCATACTGGGGAAAAGCCATTCAAATGTAAGCAATGTGGCAAGGCTTTCAAGTCCAGCTATGACTGTATCGTACATGAGAAAAATCACACTGGAGAAGGGCCCTATGAATGTAAGGAGTGTGGCAAAGGTTTGAGTTCCAACACAGCCTTGACTCAACATCAGAGGATCCACACTGGAGAGAAACCCTACGAATGTAAAGAATGTGGAAAAGCTTTCCGTCGGAGTGCAGCATATATCCAGCACCAGAGGTTACACACTGGGGAGAAACTCTATAAATGTAAGGACTGCTGGAAAGCTTTTGGTTGTAGGTCACTTTTTATTGTTCATCAGAGAATTCACACTGGGGAGAAACCCTTCCAGTGTAAGGAGTGTGGCAAGGCGTTCACTCAGAAGATAGCCTCCATTCATCATCAGAGAGTTCACACTGGAGAGAAACCTTATAAATGCAAGGTGTGTGGAAAAGCCTTCAAGTGGAATGGCAGTTTTGTGCAGCACCAGAAATTGCACCCTGTGGAAAAGAAGCCCAGCAAGACGCTTCCATCATCCCCTATGAGTCCCCAGTGTCATTCTTCAGCCTTATCTCCAGTTCCTGTCCAGGGTCCATGCTCTGCCTCAACTCTGGCCGTGTCTTCACTGACCTTTCCACATACTGTGCTTATTCCTACCTCTGGGCCTTTGTTCATGCTGCTGCCCACATCAGGAATACCCACTTCACCTGTCCACATAGTACGTGTCTTCCAGAGTCTCACTCTGCCTGCAAAGCCATCTCCTGTTCTTCTCACCCCTTCTTCTCACCCCTCATGAGCTTTATTTTGGCAGTCTTAATGGCTCTTAGACTCAGCAAGTCTCCAGCCTAGTTTGAGTTTCATTTTTCCCACATGTGATATAAACTGTTTCAGTAGACACATATTAAAAGGCTGTGCATAAATAATATATAATCTCTTTCCTTCTGGCTAGGAAATGGAAACACTTGACCTTTGTTTTGGTCCCTTTCAGTCTTAAACAACAGTGCAGTGCTTGTCTCTGCATTGTTGTGATACTGACAGACCCTTCTGTGTCTTAAAAAAGCTTGAGAGAGAACATCCCTGCATTAGGCCATTGTGACTAGAGGGGAACAGCTTGGGAGAAATGGAGGGACCTGCAAACCTGTGAGATTTGGTAATGGGAATATGCACCCAACAATTGACTTTAGAGATTAGTGTACATTGTTTAGTGGGCTAAGGTGATGTATCAGAGTAAGTGCAGTTGATTGCCCTTGGCAAGGATCATTGAGGAGCACATGTCTATGCAAAGATCATAAGAAATAATGTGTATGCAGTAATCACAGTCATTTCCCTGATTGATAGCAATCCTGTCTTTAAATATATATATTTTTTACCCTTTAGTTTTGCTCTCAATATCTAGATGTATTTTTTTAAATTTTGGTTTCCTTATATGCACAAAGGTATTCATCTCTTACCTGTTGAATAAATTTTCTTGTTGGGTGTTCTGGTTATGTGCTTATAAGCATTGAATTCTATATTTTCTCCAGAAAGCATGAATTGTAAATATGAATTTGGCACATTATTAAAGAAATAGGAGCAACAGCATAAAAACCACTCAGGGGAAATCGGAATGAGCCTCCAAAATTGTTTTCTAAGAACAGCTGTCACTGTAAAATGGGGCCATGGATAAGCATACGTTTTAGGTTAGTGGAGTAGAGTTTTGCAACCATACTTTACAACTGAATCATACTCTCAGGAAGTGGAGTTTTAGATTGTTCTTGCTTTTCACCTTGAGGATGTTTTACCGCTATGCAAAGGATGATGTAAAGAAATTCCTAGGAAAAGAACCCAAGTTATGCATTATTAGCATTTGTGTACAGTTAATCCTTAAATGCTCATAGAAGGACCATACATTTTTTTCTTTAAAGTTGTGTTTACTATCTCAGTAGTTTCTCCATAGCAGTTAACATAAATACCTTTACGATGTGTAAAGACCTTTACCACAATGTGACTGTATGTGGGAGTTCTGGCCTAACTATGTGTAACTTGTGCCCAGACCTGTTGTATCTTCCATATATTGGGAGATATGCTTTAAACAGAAAATGCCTATTTTGGAGGCATACATTTATAAAGGGCTTGGGTGGATCTGCTTTATTTCACAGTGGATCATCTAGAGAGAGACCTCAAAAAATAGTTTAGGTGTTTGTTTAAAAGAAGAGAGAAAACAAGTGAAATAAGATCTTTTGGGGAAAAGGAGCAAGGAGATCTGAAGTGGCATAGGAAGAGTTCTTGAGGTCACTGGTGGAAGGTTTGTGGGTGCTAACATTGGCTACCTTTTACTATTTATTTGCTTTTTGGTTGAAGTGATGAGGAAGGGTTTTTTTTTCTTATTAAGAAGTTAACACACTATGAAATAGCTCTTAGGTTAAAGAGCACACAAGAAGGTTGTTGCTGAGGATTCAGAACTTAACCACAGTAAGAGCAGGAACTAGCAGGGCCTACGAAATGTGAGGAAATACTCAGCAGTTTTACAGTCTTGGATGTATTCTGTAGAAAACAAGTTTGAAGGCTTGTAGTTCAAAAAGCTGGGAGTGGTATTTTTTTATTTTTCCTTTTATATTATTATTATAAGTTTCAATTTTTGTAGTCCCTGAGGTTCGCCCACCACCTTCCCTCTGGGGATGGTGTTTGATAGTAGAAAACAAACAAAAAAAATTGCTAGAAATAAAGACAGGTGAACAAACAGACCAAGAAAAGCCGAGATAAACTAAGCAGAAGATATATGACAATTTCTTAAAAGATTATAGTTTAACATGCCAGCATTCACACCATCCAGAACCCCACTAAAACAGTAATATGGAAATGAAAAGGCATGAACTTATAAATCTGAAGCCAAGTGAAAGAGTAACTTTTTTTTTCTTTTAATTTATACATATGTATATATATATTTCACATCAATCACTTCATTGAGGTCCCTGGGGGCCCCCCACCACCTCCCCTCCCTGGCTACTCCAGCTGGTCCCCTCCCACAGTTGTGTACTTTCATTTGGATGTCCATATATTAGTGAAACCATTTCGTATCTGTTTTTTTCCTTTGACTTGTTTCTGCCACTATGATTTCTTCTAGGTACATCCATGTTACCAGAAAATCATCGAATTTGTCATTTTTTATTGATGTGTAATATTCCATTGTGTATATATACCACATCTTTTTCATCCAGTCCTGAAAGAGTAACTTTTAACAGATCTGAGAAGGGTAACTCCTAAGCCTCACTGAGAAGGGGAAGCTGAACAGCCATACTGTTGCATGGAATTCCCACAAAAGCTTAGAACTGAAGATTCAGCTATCTTTGGAAGCTAAGGATGTTGGTGGGACTTCACTAAACTTCCAACACTACCTTCTCACTCCTCAGGCTCAATCAGTTTTTTCTGCCCTCTGTCAGAACAGTGAACTCCATAAAATGCCTGTGCCTTCAACCTGGAGCCAGAATTTAGCCAAGTCAGGTCCAAAAGTGGTGAGGACTCTCATCTTGCCCATTTACTTTTGAGCTTACAATCTATGATCTTTTATAGTTTATTACTTCCACTAACACAGTTCACCTTTTTATGGTTCTTTTATACTCAATAACTACTACTGTTCCCTCATTCTGTGTCAGCCAGTCTTCAGTTGTGGACAGGTGTGACATCACACAAAGAGATACTAGTAATTAACTTGCAGAATTTCCAAGAGGGAACCAAGCTGAGATACCACAGAAGCAGAAACCAAGGAAAATTATCAAAGCAGAAACCAAGGAAAATTATCAATGATATGACCATGGTAAGCCAGCGGCTGCTGATGCCTCCTCCTAGATGCCTGCCCCAACCCGTGGACAACTGGACAACTAGGGTATTTCCTACATATTCTGGAGGAAAAGCAAGTATCCTTGTGACCATTTTGAGAGCACACTGTAGGATCTCATCATCTTCACAACCATCTTTTGCAAAGATATACTGGTTCAGTGGAAGTAGATAATGTGTACAGAATATATCTGGATTCTATCTGAGAAAGTAAGGTTATCATGTGGAAAAGTCCTAGAATGAGGAGGAGATTTTGAAGACATTTTGGGTGGCTATAAAATACATATCACCATTACAGGCATGGAAGATGACCTAAATGACTGAAGGGTACACTATAAGATGGGCAGAGATGATCAGTATCATTAAAAATAAATTTTTTTCCAAATAAATTTATAAATTAAAAGCAATTGCAATAAAAATTCCAAAGGAGTATGTGTACATGTGTGTTTATGTGTGTGTGTGGGAGAGAGATGAAGAAAGGGAGAGGAGAGAGCACAAGAAAGAGCTGACAAACTAATTCTATAATATACATAGAAGAACACAGGGCAGTATATAAGAATTTTGAAGAACAGTGTGGGAGATTTTCTGTTACTAGATATTAAATACAATGATCAAAAACAAGATTAAAAAACCCAAATTATTAAAAAATACACTGTAATGTGATTTGTATAAATTTCAAATCTAAAACTACACATTATTTAGGAATATATGCATCATATACAAAATTATAAACATTTACACTAGGTACATAATTATAGAGAAATGAAATATAGAGAAATCAAGCATTAGTGGACTAGATTGAGGTAATATAGATGGTATTTCGATCCTCCTACCTCATCTATTTTCTCACTTTCTTACATTCTGTACAAAATGCCATGAGCCCAGTTCCAAATGGCATCTACCAGTTGTCTTACACCTTCCATCTCTGACATTTGTTTCTTGTCTGAAAACAAACAGTAGTAGTCACTTTGTTTCTAACATTTTGAATGAATGAGTCTCAAAGTATTTTAGGAAATGTGATCTCAATATCCCTATAAGTAGATCAGTACTAATATCTTATTTCATGGCTGTGGTGAAAGAAGTTATGTAACCTGCTTTTATCTAAAAATACTGTATTAAAAGACTAATGATTGAGTCTATTGCTTAAGAAAAACATCTTGAAACTTTTATCACTTGATACCCACTTATAAGACTGGCTCAAGTGACTAGGTATTCAATGCTATTTTGTTTCTATTTACTTACTAGTTACAGTGGATCTGTGGTGTTACAGGAAATTTCAGTTGACAAAAATGTCAATCTGCTATTTCCACAAGGACCACTTGGATGTCAGTAATGATAAAAATATATACTCTCCTGTTTAATATTTAGCCACAATGTATTTCAAGTTAAATTTTCTAAAATTTGTATAAAAGAAATGAAACTCTAAAGATGTAAATGACCTTGGTCAAGGTCAGAGTGATGGGGAAAAAATTGAAGTGCTTTGGTGCCCACATTCAGCTTTGATTTTAGGAAACAAAAAGTAGAGCAGGAATTTTCAGTATTTAAAGTAATTATTTGTATGAAGTAGATTTTTTTTTTTGTTCTCACCATTGTTTTTTAGGCAGTCTTAGCAGTTCAGTTGTAATTCGTTCTTCAGCACTACTAGCAAATTGGTTAATTATGGGAGGGGTGATTTCCATTAGCTTGTAGAAATGTGAATAATGAGTCTCAACTGTATAGGCAGCAGAAATTCAAAGCCAGTTTGTGCTTGTTTCCAAGAAGGGAGGTTCTCTTTGTAGCTATTGTGTACTGTGCGTAGGGCAATTTTCCTGTATTTCTCAGGTGTCTCATTTTACATGACACCTAATTATTTTATAAACATTTTCACACATTCAAGGACCAAATAATTTAACAATCATGTTTTAAGATGTGTGCTTCAAAAAATAGGAAAGTAACCCAGAAAGACAGACCATCCAGAAAATCAGGAGTCCGGCAAGGCAGAGAAAGTAAACCCCAAGAAGGCAACAGTTTACTGGGGTTAGGTAGCACCAGTTCTCATTGGAGTAGAAGGATAAAGGGCTTTGGGGAAAATATCTGAAAAGAAGAAAAGGAACTGATAGATTACTTGGAAGTGTTTAGAAAAACCTAATTATTTCATGTTTTGTGAGAATTGGAAAGAAATGAATCGGGTCATACAAAGTAAAGCACATTGTAAGGAAAAAGTCAAGGTAACTGCAGTACAGAAAAAGTTGAATAATAATAAAATGCAACTTGGCTTATCAAGTAGCAATATTTACAGTTGTATCAGATAAACATTTTTTAATAACCAAAGCTTGTGATACAATTGCATTGGGAGAATGATGGAGTTCAGTGAGATGTAAAAAACAAAACAAACAACTGTATCCTCAACAATCAGCTAGATCTCAACAGATTCTACCTAAAATGAAGAGCAAGGGTGGGTATGATGACATACCAACATTACCTGAATAAAAAAATATATGATTAAGAAAAATGAAATAAGTAGCATAAACACGTGGAAGTAACGGTTGCCTACAAAACGTCAAATCTCTTCATTGTGAGCATTGCTGGTCTAAATCAATCATGCTGGAACCAGACCTGTTTCTTATCAGCTAGGGAATGACAGGGTGCTGCTTTTGTGGCCAGTGACACAGGAAAGGCTTCTGAGGGATTTCAAGGGATAAATTCTTCACTCTTACAAAAAAAACCAAAACACAAAAATAAAAATAGCAGGTGCCTTTAGGTCTTAATCAGGTCTGAATTTGCTAATCAGGGTTCCTACAGTTCTCTTGTCAGCCTGAGGGGAGTAGAGGGTAGAGGGTAGTGTCCAGTAGAGGGTAGTGTCCAGAATGTCCAGGCAAGTGGAGCCCTGATTCACATTATACCTTTTTATTTTGGAAATAACTTTACATGGTAAAATTAGCATAAAATACCAAGTTAAAAAAATACCTTCCCATCTGAATCCTTGATATTATAATGAACAGAATATATGCTATTCTGATCTTTTTGCATGTTTATGTATGTATGTACATATTATTTTTCATATAAGCGTGTATGTTTGTGTATGTGAAACCCAGTCTACATGGAGAGAAAATAAGATTTCCACTCTTTATTCCAGTTGAGTGCCTACTGACAGCCAACCCCAACCTGCCATCTTGGAAATGACTCAGTGCCCAGCTGAAGCTATGTGGAATATGGTGAGCTTTCCTACAAGGCCTTGCTCAAATTGCATATTAATGAGCAAAATTAATGATTGCTGTTTTAAGCCACTGTGTTTGAGATGGTTACACAGCATAGAATAACTACTTAACATATTTAATATAAATTATATTTATAAATTTTATAAATTATATAATTTTACAGAATTCACAGACCTTTTATAGAGCTAAAATATTTGGTAACTTTTAATATTACTTGAGAAGGTTCTGGACCACTTACAGAATTATACCTGGAAAAGGCTTTAGAGAACATCTTGTACACCATCCTCCCTTTATGGTTGCTAACAATTGCTTCCCAACGTTCCATTCACAAAGTTGGACTTAAAACATGGTTGAAAAGAAATACTCAAAGGGATCATACTGTAGACCAATGCTTCTTAAACTTAAATATTCTTTAGAGTTACCTTGAGCATATCCTATACATAGATTGCTAGGTGCCAGCCCCAGGGACTGCATTATTACATCTCATGATGATACAGGGTAATGACACAGTTGAAAATTGTATGAGCACCAAAATTCCCTGGTGGGTGGGGTCTAAGTGAAAGACCCAGGAGAAGAAACAGGAAAAGGGCAGATAAAAGGAACAAGTGAGGAGAGAGAAAGGTGAGAGAGAGACAAGAATTGCAGACTGATAGAACAGGCTCACGTGGCCTAGCCAGGGGAAGCCCCTGGAAGAGTGAGCTGGTGATGGCAAGGAGTAATGGTGGGAGAGTAGCCAGCAGAGAAGTAGTTGGTGTGGAGTTGGCTGCCAGAATGGCAGGCCAGCGGTGACCAGGGGCTGCTGAGGGCAGGCCTAGTGTATTTGGCCAGATGCTGCCGAAGGCAGGCCTGGTAAAGGGAGTGCATAGCATCGCAGCAAGGCGGCATATTTGGAAAGCTGAGTTTGCATCAGCATCTGTTGGAAAAATTTCAAGAGCCTTGGAGAAACCACAGCTCTGAATATTGGAGAGAGAAGAATCAAAGAGAAGACAAAAGGAAGACTGAACTTTGCAGGTTGCCTGCAGGTTTGGAGGGACATCATCTTGGACATGTGTTTGGGACTTTCAGACTAAATGGTACTAGGGGTAAAATAACTGGCCACTTGTGTTGTTAAGGAATTTTCATTTTCCTGGTTAATTTTCCTTGTAAATAAAACCATGTTGTTTAAATTGTATTTGACTGGCAACTGCAAATCTGGTAAGAAGTTGGGCTGTAGAAGCCACATTTTGAAAATACCACTTTTTTCCTTGTGGCTTATTGATTGGTTGGTCTGCCCTGTTTGGACCCAATTTCAATTCCTTCCAAATAATAGAGGCCAACTCATCCTGCCCCCTCAGACTCTCTGAACACATATATCTCATGTCCTCCCATTTCTCTTCCCAGTTGAAGAGGGAAAAGGGAGAGCTACTATCTTCGTTCTAGATTCCCTTTACCAACCAGAAGACCACCAACCACAAAGCCTGCATTGTATCAGCTCACCAATCTTGCTTTTATTTATTTATTTTTATATACTATTTTATTTTGTTCTTTAGGTTACAACCTCTTTGTTATTATTTTTTCCCCCTCCCTCCTCCCTCTGGTGCCCTTCCATTCTCTCAAACCCCACTCTTTGTCATTTATTAGCTGTGCTGAGTCCATTAGTCTCTTTCCTATGTTAGTGTCTTTTCTCTGGGTGAGGGACTGCATTGTTGGGTCCAGGAGAACCTTGCTGTTAGATTTTCAGTCTTAAGTTTGCGTTGGGTGGCCAGGTTATATTCATTTGTGATCTGTCCATGTTTTCTTGCTGCAGGCCGTCCTCTCCAATCCAATCCCATCTCCATTGCTTTGCTGCTTTTCCTTATGACTCTGGTGTCGGGCTTAGGGGGTCTTGCCCCCAGCCAGTGTTGGTCAAGAAGTTTCTCTGAGTTCAGGCTTCTGCGAGTGGCCTTCGAAGATCATCTCCTCTGCTTCAGTTTGCAGTTTTGATGTGGGGCCCATTACCCCTCTTTAGTCATCCTCTCCTCTCCTTGAGGGGAGGGTGTGTTGCTCTCCTTGAATATATCTCCAAAATGAAGTCCTGGGTCTTGGCCTGGCAAGCGCAGAAGTGCGCATGGTGACATCGTGTCTCTACGGTTGTTTTTCTGGTCTTACATGCCCTGGTTCACTTGGTTGTCCATCTGCTGTGTCCAGCTCAGGCCTGTGGGCTGGACTTTTGCCTGGTCCCTCACCCGTTCTATGTTGGGTTTGGTGTTGCGCATATTCTGGTTCCTCTGAAGTTTAGCTGGAGTAAGAAGTAAGAAAGAAATGGAAGGGGCCCTTCCACCCTCCCTCCCCACTTGCCAAGCTCCCAGCACGGGTGTGGGCCAACCAGACCACCACTTGCCCTTCCATGACCCTGGCTTCCAGGGGCTGGGGGCTACATGGCACTGCCCAGGCTGGCTGTAAGTGGCTGCCCATCAGCAGGCCTGCTCCCCCACCATGCCCCCCCCCTCCTGGGGATCTCACCCGAGAGGCCTGATCACCCTTGCTCCCCACTGGCAAGGGAGCTCCGAGAGCCAGGACCCGGGCTGCAGGCAGCTGCCTATCTGCCTGCTGGTGGGCAGGGCTCAAGTTCCCTCACCAATCTTGTTAATCTCCTCAATAAATTTATGTTTTTACAGCAAATACCTATTTTAAGGTAATATCATGCCACTAGAGTCTTATTTTGCAGTTTCTTTTTTATAGAAACAATTTTTAACTGCCCCCATAGGGAGAGAAAAATCCAGATTTTAGTATTAACAATATCTGTCTACTCTCCTGGGAAAGGAAAGAATAATGTTCACTC
The DNA here is from genome assembly GCA_004024945.1 of Uropsilus gracilis. NCBI lineage: Eukaryota > Metazoa > Chordata > Mammalia > Eulipotyphla > Talpidae > Uropsilus > Uropsilus gracilis. The sequence goes on along the minus strand of PVHY01001569.1, from coordinate 128,803 downwards.
CTTGATGATTGACAACAGCAAGACCAAGAATCACAAGCCACTTTCTTACCTTGCTACATCCATAATACACCAGATACTGAGTAAGCTCTGATAAATCATTGCATGAGCCTTTGCAGAACTGTTTTCCTTGCCCTTGACTGATTTATCATGATGTTTTGTTTGTTTTACAAATTTCCTCCCTAAATGACTGTATGCTCTTTCTGCTTTGATTTTCTACCTACCTCCAAATTTAGGTTCATCATGGAGATTTTGAGGAGCAGAAACTTCAGCAAACAGCAGCAGAGCTGAAGCTAAAAATGATAACTGTTCCTTAGAGACAAACCTGATAGTACTTCCCTAACATAAGTATTGATGGCATTTGGGAATCCACTACATTTATTCATTCTCTGAAAAGTATTCGTTGGGTGCTGGGCACCCAGGACACTGGTGAACAAGTTCTTGCTCTCAGTTCCTTTCAGGAGCTCGTCAGTGGAACAGACAATTGAAAAAGTTACTACAGTTTGGCAAGCATTTGGGGGAGTTTTGGGTTGTTGTGCAGGAGCCAAGGGAAAAGAGGAGAAAGCAAAAGATCTGAGATAGGAAAGCACATAGGTTTGAAAATTTCAAATTTCAAGATTTGATTTGAAATTCCAAAGGAGATCCAATATGACTGGGGAAATAAGGGAGAGATAGAGAAAATAGGAAGTATAGAGTTACTAGGGCAGCTTGCTTGCTAGATAAATGTTACCCTTCTTTTTTAAAAATTGTTAAACCTATCAAAAAATTCAAAGGGATGGTACCATGAATATCTATATTACACCTTCCACATATATTCAACAATTGTTAACATTTTTTTTCACATTTCACTGTCTCTTTGTATGTATGTATGTATGTATGTATGTATATATGTGTATTTTCCTAAATCATTTGAAAGTAAGTTGCAGACCTATGACACTTGATCCCATCTTCTTAGACTGTATCTCCTGAGAATTTAAGGACATTTTCCCACATAACCACAGCACAATTCTACCTAAGAAAATATACCAACAGTTGGGTAGTATCATCTAATTTACAGTTCATTTAAGTCTCCCCTATATTCATATATCTTAATTTCATGTCTGACATTAGGATAGCTACTCACTTCCATCTTCACTTCACTTCCATACTATTTGCAGAGCTGATCTTTTAACCGTCCTTTTGCTTTGACCCTATATATCTTTGAATCCAAATTGTGCCTCTCTTAGTAGAACAACTTGAGCATTTAAAAAAATTCATTCTAACTCTGCCTTATTATTTTATTTAATTACATTTAATGCAATTACTGATACAGATAGGATTTCCATCTACAACTTTGGTATGCACTTCCGTATGTCTTATCTCTTTTTTTTTGTTTGTTTCTAATTTCGAAGTTCCTAAGTGTAGTTTTTCTTGAGGAAATGCTCTTCCAGTTTTTGTAAACCTTTCATTACTTTTTCAGAGTTATGAAAGTATAAATTTTGATAATTTTGTCAGAATTTTCATTATTTTTTATATGGAAAAACAAGTATATGGATGGCTTTCTCTGAAAACTGTCCACATCTATTTATATTTATTTTTATATATTTTACAGTCATTGAAAGAAATAATTTTCTCACCCTATTTAACATTTACAACTTTCTTTTGTTGAAAACAAAAAGTCAAAATACTGCAAACCTAGGTTACTATCATTTCCTTTGGTTCTGCTGTTTTCACTGGAAACAGGGTTCTGCCCTTGGACATGGTAGACTTTACAGCAGCTGAACCAAGGTTGCAGCAGTAGCAGCTCAACTACAAAAGTCAGTTTGCTTTGTATTTCCCCCCCCCCCATCAGGTCAGAGAGGAAGCTTCCCCTAAACCTGGCACAGTTGGTACTCAATGTGCCACATGAATTGGTTTGACTGAGGTAAAGGAATAATAAATAGCGGCTAAAGGAAACAACTAAAATACTGTGGAAAGGCAGTACTGCTGTATTAGTGACAGAAACAGGACTGTGAAAACTTTTTGCAAACACTTTCTTACATTTTAAAACTTCTCTTTTGACTATTTAAAAGATACTTTAAATAGTAAGGAAAATATGAAGTGAACTGTTTATGTCACTAAAAACTGTTCATGACACAAGATGGGACTTGAATTCTCTTATGGGCTCTACTTAGAATACTTTTTTTTCCCTGGATATTATTGGTGTTACTTCCATTTTGTTCTATTGATTTTGTGGCTGCTGCTTGTGAAGCCACAAAAGTGACTTTAGCAACTCCATGAAAACCAACAATCAATTTCTTGAGTCTGTTGATGAGAGGCTGCTGTCTGAGAAATTCAATCAGTTTTTCACAAGGAATTGGCTTTTTCTCAGCTTCCCTCTCTCTCAGAAGTAAATAAATTGGTGTCATTGCTTCCCCCATGTGACCTTAATCCCATATTTTCTCCATGGAGTATCTTCAGCCAGAACAGGCTTGTGCTATGGGCTTTTTGGAGTACTGGTATGGTGGGGGTAGCTTGGAAGGCTGTTTCCCAGATCTGGGCCTTTCTTTCACAGAAGATGACTCTTAGGTCTTGTTACCAGGTGGAATGAATGCATGAGGTAAGTTTTGAAGTGCATGTGCTGGCACTTCCCTCCCAACTTTGAAGACTGAGCATTGACATTGGAACTATTCCTGAAATGTCTTTTACTAATTGGTGGGGTACTCCCTGATCAAGGGGGTCAAAACTGTGACTAAACTGGAAGAGGAATGTGGACTCAGAGATTAGTTGTGGAAAATTAGAGGTAGATTTTCCACTTGAATGTCTTTCCTGGTCTTGGTGATGACTTTTCCTGTAGAGTGGGAACCAGTTTTGAGTTGAAGTAATTCCCAGGAAGTGATGGTGCTGTGGTCTCTGAGCTGGCTGGACACCTGTCTAGTGTGACCATGGAAGTGGGGGCTCGCTGTAGGGGCTCTCCATAGCAGTGTTTGGGGCCCTCCTGTGGTTATTCATAGGATAGCACTTGTTCTTTCTGGGAACTTTATTTATTTATTTTTTAAAAATTTCTTTCTTGATTTTTGAGACTAGGTCTTGCTATTTTTGCCCATGGAACCGCAGGCTCACGTTGCCCGGGGTACCATAGACTCAAGCAATCCCCAGCCTCAGTTTTCCAGATAGCTGGGATTATAGGCGCGCACCACCATGTCCAGCCATATTTTTTTGGAACTGGTCTCGCTATGTGCCCCTGGTGGGACTTGAGCCACGATCCCTGGCCCCGGCCGCGGCTCCCTAGGCTGCCATTTACAGGCATGTGACACAATGCCTGGCCCTGGGAACTTTAGGAACTTTTTTTTTTTTTCAATTCTGGGAGGAAGCACCTAGGTAAATAAAGAGCAATTAGTAACCAACCACATGATACTGGTTGGTTGTAATCAGGTTGGGCAAGAAGCTCCAGTTTCACCCCATGTTCCCCCAACCTTCATGCCCCCTGTCATCCAGGTCACTGCTCTGTTTGAACTCCATCATTGTGATAGTCTTGCTTATATTGGCTTTGTAAAGAATTTCAGTGGAATTTCACCTGCAGCTCCCAGTGGTCCTTGAGCACCATCAGCAACTGTACCAAGTACTGCAGCTATGCCTGCTGCCACCAGCCTCAACACCCTTTGATACAGAAGAACTGCCAGGTAGTGCTAGTCTCCTTCGTACTCTGCTGCCTTGACTGGAAGCAAGATTAAGAGTGGCACTGGTTCTCTGCCTACTTTGTGAAGGCAGCCTTACTTTCCTTGCCTTATAGAGGGCACGTAGGAAGTAAGAATGTTGTTCCTGATGGGTTTGAAACTGGTGTGCTCTTCTCTAGCTGTCACAACCCAGTCTTCATTGGGTTGAGTTTCCTGTTACTGGCACTGGGCATCTACTACTTGATCTTTACCTACTGTGCTGTGAAGGGCTACTGTTCCATTTCTCCTTCCTGCCCTATGTGAGCTCCCCAGGGTCCCTGTGTAACCCGTGTGGTCTCCTTGTATTCACTGGGGCCCTTTCTGAACCTGTACCAGATTCTGTTTTTGTTACCTCAAGGGAAACCTTGAGGATCCTAGAGACCCCAACTTCTTTGAATCTGCTCAGCAAGTTTGGGGCACATAAGCCTTAGGTCCACTACCTGGGTCTAGGAAAATTACCTCTTATCGGCTTTGTGCCTTCACTTATTCTTCGGTCCTGAGAATACTGGCTTGCTGTTGTTTTGTGCTGAAAAAAGGTAGTTAATTAAAAAAAAAATGTTGACAAATAAAATGTACCTCAGTATTGACTTATATTACTGCTTCCTTTGATATTAATGTGTTCCTTTCTTCTACGAACTTCCTGTATCCTGCAATTTTGAGGTCCTAGAAGTTTGCTTAGGTTCTGGTAAACATTTCTGGAAAAACTTCCATGTTGTTTCTCAGGAGGCACACATTGCTCAAGTATTCTGCTATTCATGATACCACATTTCCTCACTCATTTAAGGTGATGGCAAGTCATTCCTATTATAGAGTTGTGTTTATCTCTTTGAAATGGTGATATTATTTATAGTGTGATACTTTAGCTACATGCTTATTTCTTATCTTTCAACCATTTTGGTTTTAATGGATTTAATAGACATTAGCAATTTTTGCCTAAATCAAGATTAAAGTGTTTCTCTAAGTCTATCATTTCATCTACATTTCATTAGCTAGTGTTCTTCTGTAAAGGTCTTTTTATCCCCTTTCACTTTGAGTTTCACTGGGGATTAATGTTTTGTAAGAAACTATTATTCGATGTGTTACAATCAGTTCCAGTCATTATTATGCTTAGCTGTGCTCACATCTGACCACTGGGAGCCCTTGCAGTCTGGCTTGCAGGTCCTTTGGCCATCCCCCACAGTGTCTAGTTGTTTTCTGACACAGCATCAAGTCTGTGTTTGGCAGGTATGTCCCAGCTGCAGCCCTGTAATCAGTCTTCTCCTAGCAGCCTGGGGGTGGGAAAGATTAAGAAAACAAGAGCTTGTGATTTGGGGGCGATTGACCAAGATTGGAATTTGATACATTTAGTCTAGTACATGGGTATGGGTTTGTTGGATTTTTATTAAAGTTTGTGGAAACCTAAACTGAATAATAAGATAGATCTGTGTCATGGTCTGAAAGATCGTGATAGGGAGGCATCGATTGTTGGTTTTCATATGAACTTGGAGCCACACAGTGGGTTTTTATTTTTTCTTTTAGTTTGAAAAAGGTCTAAATAATCTATAATTGGCTGAACATCTAATTCTAAATAACTGAGAGATTGCCTAACATGTTGAAGGCTTTCAATAAGTGCTTTTTGAATAAATAAATCACTAAAGCTTCTTTATATAAAGTTATTACCTCAGTCATAATTCAAGCTAATGTCACCAAAAGACCAAGCAGTAAATATATGAGCTATAAATTGTAAAACAGGACTCAGTACATATTAAAATTCAGGCAAATGATGTATGTAGATCCTAGCTTGTTTATACATTGAACAACAACTCTCATAATTACAGGGTTTCTTTAAGGATATACAACAAAAATTTTCTTAAAAGACTAGGCAAATGTATACTGATATGTAAATGTTTCTCATTAACAAAAAGGAAATGGGCAGTGTGAGAAGCAGCAAGTTTAGTCTATTCTTATGAATGGGGTAGGGGGCATTTGGCATTTATAGCTTTCTTTTACCAGTCTTTAGACTTTAAGCAAATGACATTTCTATGAAAAAGTGGTATTGTTACCGAGAGAGTGCAGCACTAACCATAGAAACAAAGGGGAAAAGCAAAGATGATTTGAGTCGTTTCCATTCATCTAGCTGAATATAAATCAACTCCCAATAGTTCAGTTTTTCCTACTGGAATCAACTGTTAGGTCTTCTGGATTTTCTGTTTTCTGTTAATCCAGAGAGGGCTGAGCACTTCTTAGAGCTCAAACACTGACTTTACCTCATTGGAATAAAGTGCACTAATTATTAATGGTTTCCAGTTTTGGTTTATCATTCTGTCTTTGTCTCTGCCTCTTTCTAGTTATGGTTTTATTTATGACTGCATATACATACATTTTTTTTCCTGAAACATTTACAAATAATTTGAGGCATCCTTTCTATCCTAAATACTGTGGGTATATCCAAAAGCAAGATTGTTTTCTTGTATAATCTGAATATAGTTACCAAACTCTGGAAATTCAACACTGACTCAATATTATTGTCTAATTTATAGTCTATATTCTGATTTCAGCAATTATCCACTTAGTATTATATACACATATTTTTTATTTCTAACCCATTTCATTTTCATGTTTCTCTAAGGGCCTTTAATTGGAATAGAACCTCAGTCTTTCCTTGTTTTTCATGAGTGTGATATAGCTTGGGCTTCTCCAATGTTTTCCCATTATTAGATTCAGATGTGAACTTTGGCCAGAATATCCCAGAAGTGATAATGTGTTGTCAGTGCATCTTACCTTGCAGTATACATTATAAGTTTATGTTTATTACTGGTAAAAATATTGATCATTTGGCTAATAGTTCTCCACCATTAAATTACTATGTTTCCTATTGCAGTTAATAAGTACTTTTGTGGGAGATATTTTTGGTTTGTGTAAATATCTTGTTCCTTATCAAACTTTTACCTAGTCTTGCCTAAAATCAGGTGATGACCTTGATTTTTAAATATATATGATCTATATCTATCTGCAGAACCTGTAGAGCATAACACAGTCTGAATCAATTCTATAATTCTACAAAATTGTGGCAGGTGAAATGGCTGCAGAATGTCAGCGAACTTCAGACAGTTTATTTAATGAACAGACAAACCGATTAGGTGAAAGCTACCAGATATTTTCAAACAGGGGAAAAAAGATAAATTTCATGCTGACTAAGATCTCTTGAGTCTTGAGGTCATGATTCTCTTGCTGCTCAAAATCAGGTAACCCTAGATGAGAATGTCCCTTGAGTTGATCTGCCATTGTCCTGAGGACAGGAAGCACTATCAGCTCTCTGTGAGCTAATGAATGCTTATTTTCAAAATGGATTTAGTTTCCAAGGCTGAGGTTCTTTCTAAGGAACAGCTTCATTTCCTCTTAAAGAATCCTTACACTTGTAAGGAATCACACCCTCCCTGGTGCCCCTCCAGTGGCTGGCAAGGATGGGCTAGAGAACCCTAGCTATACCAGGACCATTGGGTATCCCTGGCTCCCTGAATGTAGTACATTTATTCCTCTCAAAAGAGACCATATGTGTTATATTCATAGCCCCTGTGTGCTATGGCTCTTTTACATGCATTGTATGAAAAAAATGGTCATTCAGAAATAAGATCCCAACTTGAATGATTTGCAGTGGTAAAGTGCTGGTGGGCTTTTGTAAGTATCTGTGACTCCAGAATGGAATTATTCTCACAGCTAAATAACAGTTGCAGTTATTTTCATTCAATTATTCACTTGCAAGAATTAATGCCTACAGCCTTGCACACAAATTTATATACAGGGAAAGTCTCCACAGCACTGATCATAGAGAAAACTGGTGGTCAGAGTAGGTGTTCTTCAAGCTAAATAGATAACTACTATAAAGGAGAGAGACTAAACCTAATTTTTAATGGAAGAAAATTAATATAAAATGAAATGTACATGTCTTGAACATTTGAATAGTTTTGGCAACATATACACCTACCACTATCACCAAAACATATAGAACACTTAAAAAAAAATCCTAGAAAGTTGTTCCTTTTTTCTTTCCACTGAACACCCACCACCAGAGGCAGGCACTCTTCTGATCCTATCACCATCTTTCCCTGCAAGGCACCTACTATCCTGATTCATATCTCACTGGTTGGGCTTGTTTGTTTTCAATGTTTACATAAAAGGAATCATACTCTTTGGGGGTCTAGTTTCTTGTATGAGTTATCCATGTAGTTATAATTTTTTTAATTGCTATGTAGTGTTCCCTAGTTTTATTTTGAAGCAAATTCCCAGCATCATGTCAGTCTATTTATGAATATTCCAGTAGGTATCTCTAGAAGATAAGTAGTTTAAAAAGACCTTACATTATCACATCTAAGAGAAATCAGCATAAATATTCTGACTAACTTCTGAGCCTCTGTTTGGTGAAATGTTGGGGATTGTGATCCAGACTGGATCAGGAATACAGGGAGCTAGAGGCTTACCCTTGGTAGAAGGGAATGTGGTTGGAGGAGAATATTTGTGACCCCTTTATGGGGTACAGAAAGGCACAGAGAATAGGGAGGGGAAAGATGAGAGCATCTTTTTAGTCAGGTTTTGTCTGGAGCAGTGGGAGCTTGGGACTTGCTGGATGTATATGGAGTATGTGAGTGACATCATCAGTCCCCTGGGCTGGCAAAAGACCATTTTCTATTCCTCCTGACTTATTCTTGAATTTCCAGTCACTGAGCCACATATCATAAGAGGAATTTATTCTCCTTAAGTGTGTTTGTTATGATTACCGATTCAACTAGCCTGCCTTAGGATACACAATATATCTCAACCCAAAATACTTCTTTTTTTTGGTTGAAATTTAATTTTGACTAGATGAGATTGTTCTCATTATCAATCTGCCTGCATACTGTCTTTTCTTATTCATCAACAAAAAATTCTTTCCCATTTTAATTTATTGCAAAAGTTGTGTATACCAGCCCCATGCAACCTGCAAATCAGTAACAGCATATTTCATGTTCTTGGTATACTTCCCTGTGCTTGCCTCTAGTTCTGCAGCCATCCCACTGTTTTCCTGCCAGTGTGTTCTTTCATTTGCTTGATAATTGCGTTTTGTCTCTCTCTCTTTTTTTTGAAAACAAAGGATTTTAATAGCCAAAACAGTGTTCAGATTATACCACTATTAACAAAGAGATTGATTTTTATACTTGACACTGCTTGATTTTCTTTTTTTCTTATTTCTTATTTTTTTAATGCAGATTTATTTGTATATGTATTGTTAAGACCCTTCATTTCCCCCTTACTCTCTTTCCCCCTCCAATGTCTCCCACCTCCCTTTCATTTCAAGTCATTAGTGTTTGGCCTGTTGAGCTTTTCTCTTTACTGGTACAATGTCTTTTTCCTGGGTGATGACCTGCTCTCTTGGGACTTCGTATCCCATGCTGCTTTGATTTCCATGGATGTCTTAGCAGCGAGTATTTATTCTAACCATGTGTGAACCCTTGTAGGTCAGTTGAAAGTCAGTTGCATCATCCTTTGTTCCTGTCTCCTCTGTTGCAAAGCTTTCTAAGATGGAGGTGATTTGCCTATTCTCCAGACCTGTGTGATCACAGGGATTCGCATCACCTCATTCATGTTGGTTTCTCCTCCATTCCAGCATTTGCTCTGAGTTGCTGTTTCCAGTCCTTATGGTTCTGGGGTCTGAGGCTGGGTTCCAACATCCAGCCCTTTGTGGTAGAGAGGTTCTTTAGCGGAGACCAATTCTATTAGGAGGTAGGCCCAGTTCCACTCCTCTCCCTCTATTTGCAGTGTTCTGTGGCCATGTCTCTTTTTGTGTGTCCTTCTCCTTTTCAGGAAATGGAGTTTTTTGTTGCTTTTGAATACATTCTGGATAAGGGATTTGCTTCTCTGCCACCAAAGTCACTGTAGGTGTAGTTCTGTGGTTAGTCATCATTTCAATAGGCTTTGAAGATTGGGACCTTGTTATTCTAGTCATTTTCATTTTTGGTCTCACCCACGTGTCAGATGCATCCAGGGCCTTTATTCTTCAGTAACTGCAGCAGAGTAGGTAGATATTCTTGTTCTGTTCTGATTCGTTAGAAGTGGGGTTAACTGGAGGGGGATCCTCACCACCAACCCTCCCCTTCTTGGCCCTGTCTCCCAGGCTCTAGGGACAAAGGCACAGCTTCCCAGCCTACCTCCCCATTCCCCATGGTTCCCGCAGTTGGCAGAGGGGTGGAAGCCCTACCTACCTGCATCCCTAACCTGTGGCCTAGACCACTGATAGGGGTGTGCTGGGATTCCCCGTTGGGCCCTATGCCTCCGGAAGACTGGAATTTGGCTCTTTCCAGCCCCTGTCACATGCTGTCTGTAGCCTGAAGACTAACTTGGATGCCTTTCTTATGATTCCTTGAATAATAGATTTTGCTTTGGGTACAAAACCACAGGCCAGCTTGAAATGCTAGCTGTGCTCTATATTCAACCACAGAAAAATGTCCACACCTTTAGGACCATCTTTGAGTCCAACCCTCTTACTTGGCTATTATCTTTCAATAATAGCATGAAGACCTCTAGATTCTATGACAGTGTGTCTCCAAGAGTGCACCTCTCTGTTTTCTTGGTATTTCCCTTTTTGTTGTTATATATTGTAGCAGTTCCCTCTCAAAAGGAGTGAAAATGTTTAAATGAGTATTATTCTAACTGATGACCAGAGTAAGTGTTCTTTGAGTTCAAGAAAAAGAACTCGGATGGTGAGAGACAGCTCTCATTGATATTGAAATATATATATATATATCAAGCATACAATAAAATGCACAGATCCTAAATATTTGGTGAGTTTCACCAATTGTACATACCCATGTGCCGCTCCCAAAACAGATATCAAACCTTTCTATCACTGACTCCATTCTGCCTATTCCCAATAAATACCACCACTCAAAGGCATGCTATATTCTAATTTCTATCACATCGATTAATTTTGTTCGCTCTTAATCATGATATAAACATGACATTACCCCCCTTACACTGATGAACCATGTCTGTGTGTATCTTTTGTCCAGTCACTCAGCCAAAGGCTCTAAACTGGCTCCTGGAGATCCATACCTCCTGGTGTTCATGCCCTTGGGGCAGAACCTTGAATTAGGGCAGAACCTATGACTTATTTCTAAAGAGCAGAATATGGGAAAGATAATGGGATATTGCTTCTGTGATTCTGTCACACAAGAGTGTGTATTACATTTTGTTAGCAGATAATTAACTTTCTTGTTGACTTTGATGAATTACGCTAACAATAGACAGTCTCATGTAGCAATCGGTTGAGGGCAACTTCTGACTAGGAGCCAGCAGGAAACCAGTTCCAGGAGGTTAAGGACCTGCAAAGAACTGAATCTTGCCATGCATCATGGCAGCTCAGCAGTGCTTCCTTCCCTAGTCTCATCCTCAGATGAGATCTTAGCTTCAGCCAATACTTTGATGCTACTCATGAGCATCAAAGCTACTCATGTGAGACAGAGGACCCAAGTAGACCATACTTCAACTGCTCATCTGCAGACACTGTAAGGTAATACGTAGGCTGTTTAGATTGCCGTGTTTGTGGTAATGCTATCTAGTCATCGGTTTCTCATATATTTATTTCTCTTGGATAAATATCTGTAAGTGGAGTGACTGGATCTCATGGTGGCTATATATTTAACTTTTAAAGACACTATAAAACTTTTCCAAATGATTGTATAGTTCTACATTCCTGTGAGTAGTATGAATGAGTTCTATTCACTCCACATTCTTGAGATTTTTTGTTACGAGTCGTTTTGATTTTTCATTCTAATGGGCATAGAATATCACTTTAAGTTTGCATTTACTTGACGACTAATAAGGAATAAACCTGTTTTTTTTTTTTTTTTTTGAGACTAGGTCTCGCTATTTTTGCCTGTGAATTCGCCCATGGAACCGCAGGCTCTCGTTGCCCGGGGTACCACAGACTCAAGCAATCCCCAGCCTCAGCTTCCCAGGTAGCTGGGATTATAGGCATGCACCACCATGCCCAGCTATTTTTTTGGAACTAGATCTCACTACAGGCCCCAGGCGGGACTCGAACCACGATCCCTAGCCCTGGCTGCTTCATAGGCTGAAGCTTACAGGCACGAGTCAAAGTGCCCGGCCCCAGGAATAAATCTGTTTTAACCTGTTTTGCGACCTGTTCAAATTTTGATTTTCTTTCCAAAGAAACACATCTTGTTTGTTTTGAGTCATAAGGTCTGGTTTAAGTCCAGATTAAGCACATTAAACACATCCTAATTTTTCTGTGTGGTTTGTATTTGAGGTGTATAGATGAAAAGACAGGGTTCCTTTCTTCAGAGACCCTATAATAAAACAAAGAAGTTCAAAAGGTTATATGAACAATTGTGAGTATGAAGTCCACAGTTTAGGCAGAAAAATGAGCTATTTTATATGTCACCCCATGACTTGATGAAGGGATATGTGCCTCTCTGGTTCAGGGAAAACATTTGCACATTTCACTTTGAGATGAGGAATCTGAGTCTTACAGAGTTAGCTGTAAGTTGAGATGGGCATGCACTAAGCTGTGAGTGACAACAATTAAGGTCTGCTCTTGCTCACTTATATACCCAGACGACCCTGGGACTCTGTTCTTCATCACTGATGTTTCCCTTATAGAACTCCTGCTGACTGGATATCCACCACCTGGAGTGTCACTGGTCACTGTGTCAATCTCAAGGCAAAAAACCCACAGTTGTACAAGCTCTTGGAGCTGCCTGGAAGTGACATACTCATTTCTGCTCTTACTGGTATGGCAGTGACTTCACTAGATCAGGGATATGTGACCACATCACCCAGAGGTCAAGTTATTTACCTAAAGAGCATAATCTGGACTTAAGCCAGACCTTATGACTCAAAACCAATTAGTCTTCTCTCTAATGCATGCTTGTCCTAACTGACCCTTGAATTTATATTATTTCACTTACTCTTTCTATAGTTTTTGGTTCTACTTCTAAAATATTCCCTTATTTGTATTAGACCAGGATAGGCCAGGTATCTTAGATAGAAGGAATTTATCTGGCATGCCTGTTTACTTTATATCAGACATGTCTTTTCAACTTCTTTTCCAGTTCAGAGCTCTGCTGGTAATGAATTTTCATTAAAGTAGTCCAAACGTGGAAAATGAAATAAGCTTCAACACATTTTCCAAAATAATCAACACAAACCCAATGTGAGAACCAAACAATTATTACCTTCAGAATTAGCCCCAGATTATTAAAATGCAATTATACTTGGAAAAGTAACCCAGCAGGGGGCCATGTTTACTTTTTTCTCATTTTCACAGTAAATTTCCTCAGTCTATAAGGGACACATTCCTCCTAATATCTGAACAATACCCAGCACTCAAGGGTGAAAGAATTTGTTTTCACTCTATTGATTTAAAAGATATCAATCACTTAGCTACAAATCAGATGTGGTTGTATATAGCCTGTAGATGTGTTCTGTGTGGCTCATAGTGTTGACAATTTATTATAAAATAAAACAATTGCCAATACTTGCATACCAAGCAAAATCTTGATGCAAGGTTGCATTTGCAGTTTCTCTTAGGAAACTGAAGCAACTGGCAGCTCTAGGTCCCATTTCCCAATAACAGCACTCGACCGAGCTATGGTTGCCCCTTTAGGGGGGCTGCTTGCTATTGAGAGCCCCCCAAGTCTCTACTTCGGGCCTCTCCCTTTAGTTTCCTAACTGTGGGCAAAAAGAAAGTGAAGTCGTTTTCAAGATCTCCCTCTCTTGATTCTCTAACGGCCTTCCTAGCCCCAACTGCCAGAAGCCTCTTGATACCCTGAGCTGCTTGGTAGGGCGTCTCTGCTAAGAGTTGCCTGCAGGTCTAAGAGCCAGCTCGGTGCCAGAGTGGGGAGTGCCTGTGACTTCAGTCCAGGATGGTGCATGTGTCCCCTTGGTTCCTGACTTCAGGAAACACCTGGCTTCCTCCTTGACACTTGGCTTGATTTTCTGCTTTTGTCTTTGTTGCAGGGACAGTCCAGCCCTTGGCTGGTTCCATGAGGTGCCTAGACACTCACAGCTGCCAGTAACCCTCCCTTTCTTGAAAGGGCTCCTCTGGCTTTCTGCTTACCTGTGATTCCCTCCTAGCGGTCTCAGCGCATAGCCTGGTCACTTCCCCATTGCTCTCAGGAGAGCGGGACACTCCTTAAAGTTGTTATTTATTTAAATTTTATTTGCATGCATAGAGTGAGTGTAGCAGGGTTTCTGCCTCAGAAGGTGATGACAAACTAATAGAGGATAAAGAACAGGAACTGACCCATGTATGCATCATTGTTTGACTTATAATGAAGGCAACACTGTGGTGTGGTAGGGAAAGGCTGATCTTTTTAATAAAAGTTTCAGGTCAATTACACACCTATATGAAAAAAAGTCTATCTTTACCCTTTCTTCCTCACACATACACAAAAATCCAGGTGGAGTTTAGATGTAAACTAAGAAGACCTCTTGTACATCTAAAGAGGGCATCTGCTGCGCCCCTTGGCCAGCAAGGGGCTGAGGGGGCTCGGACATCCTGACATGGCACCAGCAGGGTGAGAAGGATGGTGGGGGGTGGGAAGGGAACTCTCCCATCACAACATTGGGGGACTGCCTGCCCTGTCCAGGCTCCCATTTGGGACTGTGCTAGCTTGTGTGTGTGGGGGGGTGCGGTTTCAGGGCACCCTTCTTTTTCTCTCTTGCACTTAGTCGTCAGGAGAAATAAGAAGAGCACAAACGTTGCAAACAGTGACATAGAATGGGTGAGGGGCCAGATACAGATCCTGCCTACATATCTGGGTGGGACGCAGGAGAAGTAACATGGAGAAAGACAATGCATGCTGCATTGGAGAGCCCACCATGGTAAAGATCCATCACAGAATTGCACCTATGGCCTCACCGGGAGTGGGTGAACCAAGACCCCATTTCGGAATATACCACCCAAGAAAGCAAGGCGCCCCTCCCCATGACTAGGGAGAGGAGGGCTGCAGAGTCAGGTCATCGGCAAATCTACAAACTGATGGAGAGGAGATGATCTGCCAAGTCCATCAGTGATGCCTGCCCACCTTGAGAAATTGACAATGGCTGGGGGGAAAGAACCCCTAAGCCAAAGGACAGAGCTATGGGGTGAAGAGGCAAGTGAATTGGCAAGGAGAATGTACTGGATGGAGAGGGCAGCCATTAATGAGAAGACCATGATAGACCTCAAATGAGCATGGACTGACTGCCCAATGCAAAGCTAAGACTACAAACCTACAAGCACGATATGCCATGTCCCAGGAACACAGTCCCTCACCCAGCAAAAGGACAACACCACAGACAAGGAAAAGACCAATCAACAAACAGCAAGGAGAGAGGTGTCTGAGTGAATGGAGGGGGCATCAGTGGGGAGGGGAAGGCATTCCAGCAACCATTTACCTATGTAAGAAATTAAAAGAATGAATAAAAATATTAAAAAAAATCAAGAGGGCATTTGGAAGAATGCATGGGAGAACATCCTCATGATCCTGGAGTAGTGTTTGTTTTGTTCATTGTATAAAGTCATCCAGCACAAGGCAGGATTAAGAGCCTACTGATGACTGTCCTCTGTGCTGGGAAGTAGGGAAACAAGAGTGTAAAACAAACAGTCCCTGCTCTCAAAGAACACAGTTTATTTGGGGAAAGAGACAAAGAGCAAAATCATAAGGGCATATTGTGGGAACTCAGAGTTGGAGGTACCAGTTCATCTTAGGGGTGAGATGAGGACCTTTCCGGAGGACATGGTGGGTGTTTGAGGGAGAATTTGGTCACAAGGTGGGTGGAGAAGACCATGCAGGAACTAACATCCTGAAGATTAGGACTTGCAGGACACAGGGATTGTTCTCAAAAAATGTGCAGAAACTCTCTTGGATAATATTGTTGACTTCTTGCACAGCAATGCGATGTGTTTATTTAGTACATTCACCACAATGAGATGCAATGTCAAGGATGGTTCTCATTCTAGTAACACAGATGGAGACAGGAGGATTTGCAGTACTTTCTTACTTATCCTACACCTGACTTATCCTACTCTACCCTGCTCTCTGTTAGAGATGACGGTATTAGAATTCAGGTGTTTTGAGGCTTACTTTTATATTATCTCCACTATGCCAAGTGAATATCAGTTCATCCCTGGCCAAGCCTTTGAAACATATAGAGCCTGATGAATTCTGAGCCTGAGTGAGGATGCGCCATTCGTGGGCCAGGTTTACAATTAGCCTTCAGATGCTCTGGCGTGGCTAAAGCAAAGAGAATGGCATAACATATGAAAAGGACAGAGTCACAGAGGACCAACGCACAGATGCACTGAGTCCAAAGTGACCATTTTGCACCAAAGCCTCTAAATGTAGGGAGGTTCCGGAAGAAAATGCACACTTGTATGCTACACCCAACATTTGCCACTAGGTGACGCTCAGATGCAGGTGTAAACAGGCTGCTGTGGGTTTTGCAGTGGCGGCACCTGCACAGAGGCCTGAAGGTACTATTACTTCTAATGACAAACCAGATGCAGGCAGGGTCCTTGGACTCATGAGAGATAATAATACCCATGCTTAGAGGCTTGCCAAGATGTGCCTTGGTCCAGGCACAAGTCCTAGGCTGAGTGTCTATGCTATCCTCAGACTAGCAGGGGAAGGGGAAATAGGAGCGCAGGCTGGCATGGTTGCTCACTACCATTATCTTTGGGCCACCAGCAGCTGCTTTATGATACCCTCCCCTCGTCAACAAGTATGAAACACAGCCCCGTGCTCTCAAGACTGTAAATGTGCATGGTGCCAGTCAGTAAGGAGAATCTGTCTAGATTTTCTGATGGAGAAATTCTAGACGGCCACATCAGATTCTTTGCCAGTACCCTGGCATCCTATTTTGTTGTCTGTTGGGAAATTCATGTCACTGTAAAACCTCAGTTTACTCATCTGTGAAGTGGGGATAATTACAACTTGTGTTTCTGTGGGTTACTGTGAGAATCACATGAAAGACAAAATTAAGAGGGCTTTACAAACTGTAGGGTGCTCTGTGTGCTTGCTGTGGCTCTGTCTGTGGTGCCAGGTCTCCCACTAAGCTATCTAGTCTTCTATAACCCAGTTGGTTAGTGACAAAGGGGGGCTTTAATCCCAGGCATAGTTCTTCAAAAGTTAGCCCTCTCTGCCTCCCTACACCACAACCCCGGTTAACCTATCCTGATTGCTACGGGAGATTGTTGCAATGGAAAACCATGTGACTTATTTTCTATATTTACTAGTTACCAGATGGAGGTTAAGAGCAGTTTCTCCTGTTGTTCTGGTCCTGGTTTCTACTACCGACAGCTTCAAGGAGCCTCCTGTGTACAGCTGTCCCTCATCGCCAATCTGCTTCTCTCTCCTGGGATGGAGTGAAAGAGGAGGGTGGAGTAGAGAACTGGACAGCAGGAATGGGGGTACCCTTCTCTGAGGGTAGGTGGAAGAGGTAAGGGGTTCCCTCACATTCAGGCCCCATTTGGACTTTGTTAGGGATAGTGACACTCCTAGGGCATATTTGTCACTGATTTGTTCCATACTCCTGGGACAGAAAACTGGCAACTTTCTCACTGTATCAGAGCTGTTATTACCACGTGCGATGGACATCCCTCCCTTTCGCAAATGTCCAAGGGGGTCTAGGAACTTCTGAGGTCATAGGGCTTCCTCCAGGAGGTGAGGGAGGATCTGAATGAGCTGGACATTGGATCTGATACCTTTTTAGTTTTTGTGAGTTTGTGGGAGGATGCCAGTTTTAAACAAATCATTTTCTATTGAGGTAACATTGGTTTAGAACACTGAGCGTGATTTAGCGATATAGTTTCACATATCTTCAGGCACATTTCACCACAGCACACCCACCACCAAGGCACCCAGAATCCTCCACCATAGTAGTCCATCATGCCCGTCCCCCTCTGCCTCCTACCCTCCCCTCCCAATCTGGTAGTCTCCATCCCATCTCTAGGATTTGTTTTGGTTTAATTTTGTCTGTTCTTTTGTTTTGTCTCTTTATGTTCCACACATGAATGAAATCATCTGATATTTTATCTTTCTCCTGACTTATTTTGCTTAGCGTAATCCCCTCCAGGTCCATGGGATGCCAGTTTTAACAAGGCTCACAGTTAGCATTTGACTTTTAAATTCATTAAGAGTGGGGAGTGTGAAAGGGGGAGAGGTAGAGATGTGTTTTGTGAATTTATCAAGTCATAGCTCAGTCCTGAAAGAAAGGAAATCAGCTGGAAAAGGATGCTGTTTGTTAAGACACCTTTCCTCCTCAGATTCAGATCGTGTTCATTTGTTTTTATTAAGGTGTAAATGACTAATACATTATGCAGCTATCCTTACATTTTACATGAGAACTATAAGCAATGCTGCTCTTAGTCAGATTCTCCAGATAGCACATCCAGGAACAAACAAAAAGAGTTTCACTACTGTGGGAAATTCCTTCTCCAGCTCCCAGTTGTATACTCAAATTACCTCAGTCAACTTTTCTAAGAGGAGGTGGGTGGCTCAGACAGGTGTGGGTGGGGTAAGGGTGTGTTTGGGGTGCGTGTGAGGGGCAGGGGTTAGGGTGGGGGGGTATTGGGGGTGGAACGTGGATGTTGGGAGGGGGACTGGCGGGCTAGATTTGGATCCACAATCACTAAGTTGGCTGGTCCCCATTCAGACCTGTTGGGCTCCTCTGCTCAGCTGGGAAGATACTACTGGGAAGATACAACTGGATCCTCTCCCTGCTGCCTGGGGGCCTTGGCAGTGGGCTGGTACTGGATGGGAGCCTCTTCTCCTATCCCGTGGGCAGATGTTTAGTTCTGCAGTCAGATTTCAAGTTCTAGCTTCCATTTCAGCAATCATGCATGAGCCTTGAACACAGGGACATCATGTCCAGATGCAGAGAGATTAGGGAATTGACCAAATATTTGCTAGGTGCTTTCTATCTGCACTCTCTGTGGGGGGAATCAAACCGTAATCAGGTGGCTGTGGGGGGACATGGCTGGGTGAGGAATTTGTGGGTAGCACAGTGGTGCTCAGACCAGGGATACCCAGCCTGTGCAGGAAGGCAGAAAAGTGGCAAGAACTGTCTCTAGGAGGACTCGTGCTTGGTGACATCAGGTGGGCAAGTGCTGAAGGGGTAGAAGGGTCTTCGGATGGAGGACCAGCTTGAGCATAAGCACAGTGGCAGCAGAGACTGTATGTGCTAGGCCCAGCCAGCAGCTGTGCCTCACAGGAGGAGAGATGAGGTCAGGGAGGTGAGTGGACCACTTTTGGAGGGTTCAGAAAAGGAGGAGGCCCAAGGGTCCACGACATTCTTAAGTCAACAGCACCAACAGAAAACCAAACACTGTCCTCAGCGTCTGCTCGTTCACTGTGAAGCCAAGATCAGGCAGGGCAGGGGGGTACGGAGCAGGGCTGGGTGACTGGAGCGGTCAGGGCAGAGGGCCTTTCACACTAGATTAAACATGAATCACTCGGAGGGTCCTAGCCATGCTGGCCCCTTCTAAAGGTCACTGGTTCCAAGTGTCTGGCATTATGATTTGTGGTTGCAGCCAAGTGGGAAGTCTCTGGTCAGGGGTCATCGCAGCGTGATGTTTACAGAGTCAGCTCCTGTGTCAGGGATCACAACCCAAGAGAGTCATGGTGGGGGGTGAGGGGTAGCAAGGGAATGCGTGGCTATCAGGCGGCTCCAGAGACCAGTGGGTAACCAGGATGTTCCTGATTCTTCAAACCCTTCTTGAGCCCTGGCTCGTGGCCTGGCCCTCTGCATAGGGCAGGGGTGCAGGATCATGGAGGCTGCCTCCAGCCCCACAGCGCGTGCAACTTCCTTGAGCCCCAGGATTACGCTTGGTCAAGGCCACAGGGGTGTGAAGATCAGTAGCCTGGTTCTGGGCCTCCCAGGCAGGCAGCTTCTTAGCTCGTGTCGTCCATTTGGGGTAATGGAGTTCAGGTTCTATTGTTCCTCTTCCATTGCTGGGAATCCTGTTGCACATGGCCACAGGACATGGCATCATGGGAGGGGCATTGGTATCAAATGCCAACACTGAATAAATAGGTTGCCCTGATCGGGCAAATCACTGAACTTCCTGTGACCCACGATTTCTCATCTGTAAAGAAGACCAGCACTTGGGCTTTGCATGGCAAAGACCGAATGAGATGGTGTGTGTAATGCTGAGGCCCAGGGACAACTTAGTCCTTCCAGCCATGGTTGGGCATCTGGCAGGATCATTTTCTTACCACTGTGGACAGTCAGGCTGGCAGAAGCCTGGTTCAGCTCACGGGTGGCCCTGGCTTTGACCGCCTTCCAGGGCTGCCCTGCCACCCATGGACTGCAGGGGGAAGCAACGGGACGCAAGCTGAGGCCAGGCGGCCCCAGGCCAGGCTGTCTGGCTTTCCCGCAGTCTGGGATAGAAAGTTCTTTGCATCAGTGAATGCAGCTTGGGTCGATTTGTTTTAAATGGGTGATGTTTGAGATTCCTTTATGAAAGCCCTTCACATCTGGCATTCAAAGAAAATCATCAGTCTAGACTTTCGGCCCGATAGCAGCTTGTCTGAAATTTGGGCCTGTCTTTCCAGTAAACGTGCCTCCCTGCTCCGAGCCTATGTGCTGCCACCCCCACTCCTCCTTCTCTTCTTCTGACCTTTTATCTCAGCGGGAGCCCTGACTAGAAAGAGGGTTCTGGAAATGTGGTGTGTTTCTCATTAAGTTTCTGCAGCATGAAAGCCACGTGATGCAAAGCTGGCTCTTCCCCCT
Organism: Uropsilus gracilis; assembly: GCA_004024945.1. Classification (NCBI taxonomy): domain Eukaryota; kingdom Metazoa; phylum Chordata; class Mammalia; order Eulipotyphla; family Talpidae; genus Uropsilus; species Uropsilus gracilis. The sequence continues at coordinate 108,380 of PVHY01001569.1, read as the reverse complement.
CCTTTCTCTTTTTACCCGACGCATCCACAATAACTCCTGCTGCTTAGGTTTTATTTAATTTGAGACAATTGAAGAAAGAAATCTTGTTGATATGAAATTTTTTAAAAAGTCTATTTCTAGGGAGCTGGTGGTATGTTTGGTTCCATTTCCCTTGTCACTGGGGTGGTCAAACAGAATCCCCAATGGAATCAGTCCTCTGCCAGGGTCTACATGTCCCTTTTTCCTTTTCTTTCTGAGAAAAAGAAGAATCTATAAACTCCTTCTTTAAAATTTGAGGCTATGATTCGGGAGCTTTTAAGGTTGGATGCTGCTGAGTTGACCCCGACCACCGAGGGTCTCTAAGGAACTTGCAGGAGTCCTGCAGACCTAGGAGGGTCATTGCTATGAATCCATTGTTCCTTTCCCTAAGTCTGTGGGTAATGGGGGTGTGGCAAGAGGGCAGACAGAAATAAGGTGTCTCCTTATTTCCTTTATCTTGTGCTGGGGCTCAGAGCCCTCATTCTCCTGGAGGCTGAAGCCCTACACTACCTCTGGGAAAGATAAAGCCACCATCAGATTTTGTGGCTCCTACCTAAAGAAAGGTCTGTGAGGGCAAGAGTCAAGCCACACCTGTGCAGGTGAGCTTTATGTTGCTGTGGCCATGGGTCCCTCCTCATCCACTGCTCTTCAGCCCCGGGGCTCAGTCACTGGACTCCTCTCCCTGCAGGCCTCCACCTGGGCTTTGGCCAGCCTTCCATCTTCCTTGGACTAAAGCTCATGGGTCAACATCATCTTCATTGTCCAGGGCCCTGGCCCTTCTCTATGCTGGCTTGCTTTTCTTCATAAAGTTTTACTGGCACACAGCCACACTCATCATTTACATTCTGCCTGTGGCTGCTTTTACACCATGAGAGTAGAACTGAGCAGCTGTGACAAAGACCTTGTGGCCCGCAAAGCCTAAGATGTTTATTAACGGATTCTTTACAGAAAAAGTTTGTTGACCCCTGGTCTCTGGTTTCGATTTTATGATGTTTTTCCCCAGAGTGAGCCAGAGCTGTTCCCAGAGCCACAGTCATTTTATTTTGTGGTGACAGGTCACTTATACGAGGCAGAGGAAGCTGTTCCAGGATTCCAGGCAGAGAATAGGTGAAGGATGATGTATCCATCAGCTGGGCTGCCATAAGAAAATGCCACAGATGGCATGACTTCAACAATAGAAATTAATTTTATTAGAGTTCTGGAAGCTGGAAGTTCATTATCAAGAAGCCAGGAAATTCTGTCAGTTTCAAAATTTGAGGCCTTTGCACATAGCTTATAGGTGGCCTCCATCTTGCTGTGTTCCCACTTGACCTTTCCTTCGTAGCATGTGGGGAGAAGGGAAAACTTGAGCTCTCTGTTTGTTTGTTTCTTTTTGAGGCTAGGTCTTGCTGTGTTGCTTGGGGAACCACAGACTCTCATTGCCCAGGGTACCCTGGACTCAAGTGATCCCCAGCCTCAGCCTTTCAGGTAGCTGGGATTACAGGAGCACACCACCACACCCAGCTATTTTTTGAGACTAGGTCGCGTTATGTGGCCCTGGGCAGGTCTCGAACCTGTGGACTCAAGTGATTCCCAGTCTCAGCCTCCTGTCCTAGGCTTGGGATTAAAGCCATGTGTCACCCTGGCCGGCTGCTCTAGTTTCTTTTCTTATGAGGACACTAATCCTTTTGGATCAGGGCTCCACCTGTAGGACCTCAATTAACCTTAACTGCTTCCTTAGAAACCCTGTCTCTGAAAACAGCCACACTGGGAGGTTTAGGACTTCAACATATGAATTTGGTGAGTGGCACAGGGCACACAATTTAGTCCACAGCAGAATCCTAATCTTTCTCTCAAGAGAATTTCTAGTTATGCCAACCTGACAGATGGGGAAAAGAGAGGGACGTCAGATGGCTATTCACATTTTAGGTCGAATTCCCCAGAAGCAAACCCTGAAATGAAGATTTACGTACAAGTGATGCATTGAAGATGTGGCATCTAATCCGGAGATTGGTCAGAAAGTCAGGCAGGGCCAGGATAACAGCGCGGATGAAATTCCGTAGGTGGTGTCTTCACCCTGTCCTGCAGGGTTTGCATTCTACCTCAGACCTGAGACACAGCACCTGGCTGAGGGCTGCAGAGGTGAGCAAAAGCAGCTCCGATCACCGGAGGGCAGGCCTCCATGTGGGGCCTCAGATACAGGAATTGTGCAGCAACCATGAAAGGGATTGGACGTCATTTGGGCAGGGCAGTGCCTGTGGGCCATGCACCATGGGAAGTCTGAGTCCATTGTAAAATGGATAAGGAAGAGTAAGGGGAAACAACATCTGGCACAACTGTAAGAATGTTCGATGTTTGGAAGTCCTCTGAGGAAGGGGCGAAGTGTCCTCACAGCCCCAGCTGCTGCACATAGGAGGCCACAGTTGGCTTGAGGGCTGCCTGGAGAGTGTAGGAACAGCTTGGAGAGGGGCTACAGTGATGGGGCCCAGGCTGGGTCAGGCTTAGAGGATCTGTCCTGCCCGGGCATCTCCTTAGCCAGGACACCTGTCTGGCCTGGCAGCCCAGGAAGGCATGAGTTTGACTTTCTGCCCCACAAAGGACTTTTCTGAGCCTCAGTTTTAAAGTCTTTCTTCATCACTGGGGAAGTGTGAGGTATAGAGAGGGTGCTGAATGTTGGGGGTGGAGTGGGTGCGAACAGAGATCTCACATGTAGCCCCAGTGAGGTTTTGATTCTGTCCTGATTTTTCACACAGTCCAGAGCAAACAGAATGATGGTGACTTCATGTGTTTTTGCTAGTTTTGTCACATCACCTAAAATTTCTTTTTCCTTTGGGAGAATTGAACAGAAAACTATTAGAAATAATGAGAGTTCAGTAAGGCAGCCAGTCACAAAATAAATGTACAAAAATCAATAGCCTTCCTATTTCCAACAGTAACCATTTAGGAGAAATAATGGAAAAGAAAGATCTCATTCACGGTAGAAACAAAAGATATTTATCACCTGGAAGTAAACTTAGAGGGGAAGACGCACGTGCTGGCCTAGCTTCCCTGTGACCCAAGCGGTGCTGGAAGTAGGAGACGGAATTGTTTTGACTACAGCTGGGGTTCCTGGCCCCTCCCCTCAAAGCTTTGCCACAGGCTCTCTTGGTGGGAGGTTTTTGCCTCCTCTGAGGCCTGTTGAAGATAATAAGCTCATGACAGCTGCTCTGGGCAGCGGCCAAGGGGCCTCTGGGCCTGCTGGTTGCCCGTCGTGGTTGCTGTGGGTGGTCACCCAAGCCCAGGCCAGGGACTGGGCTGCAGGGATTGGACTGCAGAGCCCAAGGCAGTGTTGGTTTCCTGGAGGGCCCACTGACTCTGGAAGGTTATGCTCTTGGCCCCTGCTACTCCTGTGGCTCATCTCCAGGAATGAGCTGGCTGTACCAGCGGGCACGTAGGGCACAAAAGATACTGCTGGTAAGAGTTTCTCTGGTAACCCCAGGCTGTCATGACTGAGTTGGGGTTAGGTTAAGGAAGAAATCCAGGGCTGTTTTGTCCAGGAGCCTCACCTCTGAGTTGGCTAGAAGAATTACATGGTCTAGTCAAGATGTTTTCCCCTTGACAGGGGCAAAAAGCCTGACTTAACTGGTCTCCTTCTCAAAACAAAACAAAAACTACCGAAACTACCAAAAGATACAAGAGTATGCCAGCCCTTTCCCTGTGGCACAGTGCACACTCGCTTCACTGCCACTATCAGACTCACGGCCGCTGGAGGAGCGCGTTTTGCCCATTCTAGTGACTGTCAGAAATGGAAGGTTCCAATTCCCCTACTCCCTCGCCTCTGGGCAGAGGGATCCACAATGTGTGCTCCTCAAGGTGTCCTGGGGGCCAGAGGGGGAGCTGGTCCAGTCCAGCTGACCTTCAGTAAGGTGGTCAGTAAGACACCTTTTCTTTTTCATGTCTTTATTTTTAATTAAATCCTTTTTTAAAATTGGGGCACAACCCACATGCAACATTGTATTCATTTCAGGTGTACATAATGAGGTGATATTTGTATGTATTTGTTGCAAAGTGATCATTCATCACCATTCATAGTGACAAGATCATTTTTTCTTATGATGAGAAATTTTATTTCCTTAGCAACTTTCAGAGGTATAATACAATATTAATAACTAAAAGCACCAAGCTGTGATTTTAATAAGCTGTGCCTTACATCCCCAGAATTTATTCATTTTGCAACTGGAAGTTTGTACCTTTTGGCCCCATGCAAGTGATCCTTTTATTGTCTCATTTGCCCATTTTCCTGAATTGCTTCAGAAAAAAAAGTCCTTTATATATGAATCCTTTTAGGGGTAGGGGAAAGAGAAAAAGAGAGCTTTAACCTGACATATAGTTGGTGTCCGGTAGGATTGAATCCAGATATAATTGGCTTCAGGTAGGGCTGGACTCAAACAATATCATTAGAACTTGAAAATGGAACTACCATTGGACCCAGCAATCCCACTACTGGGAATCTACCCAAAGGATACAAAAACACTAATTCAAAAAGACACAAGTACCCGGATTTATCGCAGCACTATTCATAATTGCCAAGACATGGAAATAACCCAATGCCCCCAAAATGACCAATGGCTGAAAGAGATGTGGTAATGAAATATTATTCATCAATCAAAGAAGACAAACTTTTGTCATTAGCAGCAACATGGATGGAGCTAGAAAGAATCATGTTAGCAGAAGTAAGTCAGAAAGAAAAAGAGAAATACTAGATGGTCTCACTGATATGAGGGATACAGGGAGAACAAGCAAATGGACAAGTAAAATTTAAAATTGACAACAGAACTGAAGCATTAAACAAGAGGCGGGAGGAGGGTAAAATCGGGAGAGGGATGGGCACATGAGATTAAGATGGTTCACAGGTGATAAGGTGATGGGAGAACCTTGGAATAAACAATGATGTAATATGTGTGTGTGTGTGTGTGTGTGTGTGTGTGTGCGATAAATTTAAAAAATTGATCTCTTCCCATCACTTGGCTGTTGGGGAGTCAGGCAGAAATATTTAACCCAGTGGCTCATAGCAGTCCCAGGCTTATGCTCTCCCAACTAAACTACCCTAGTAGAAAGAAAATAACTTATTTTTTTTTTGTTAGTAGTTTCCAAGGAAATCCTTGAATTACAAATCACAGGCCTGCTCTGTACACCTCTGAACCATTACTGAGGCCAGGGGATGAAGTGATTTGATTGGCCAGTCCTAAGTGGTTCCCTTTCAGGTCCTCTTCTGTACATTCTGTACATTTCCATTCTACTTTTCCTCCACACTCCATTGCATGTACTGGAGAAGATGAGAGTAAGAATGAGGAACTTGTGTTTTGTAATTAGGTAAGAGCAGGCACTTGACAAGAGCATGAGCTAACATTTATTTGCAGAGGGTGGGAACCTTGATTTTATCTGTACCCTTAGAATGTGATTATTTGATGATCACCAGACATTACTGGTTAATCTTTTCAGAGGATTTGTGGTTAAGTCAAATCACTCTTCCTCAGTGTTTGGAGATAAAAAGAAACTGAATATTACAGCTAAAGCACTGTATTCCTCTGCTCTTGATACAGTGATTTCTGTAGAAGAGATCTATCTTGACAAGAAAATGGAATGGAAGGCCAGGCACGGTGGCTCGTGCCTGTAAGTTTCAGCCTATGAAGCGGTGGGGGCTAGGGATCATGGTTTGAGTCCCTCCTGGGGCCTGTAGCGAGACCTAGATTCAAAAAAATAGCTGGGTATGGTGGTGCGCACCTGTAATCCCAGCTACCTGGGAAGCTGAGGCTGGGGATTGCTTGAGTCTGTGGTACCCTGGGCAACGAGAGCCTGCTGTTCCACAGGCAAAAATAGTGAGACCTAGTCTCAAAGAAAAAAAAAAAAAGTAATGGAGCAAAGGAACTAGAGAGTGACTGTTGCATGCCCATCATCATCTTAATACTCTGTGACTGTGATTCATTCAACAGAACCTCATGGTGCTCATCTGAAGCTGGGAGATGCTATGTTTAGTTGGGCTGTTTAGTTTTTGCTCGGTCACAGCACTGCCGTTGGTCCAGATGCCTTCCCTCTAAGAATGGTTTCAGGAGAGGAAATTCTGCTAATTCTGGTGGTTCCGTACAGAATAGAAACCCTGTTTCTGCTTGCCTAGGAACCACGGACACTGGAGAGAAGAACTTGAACCAAGTGGAGCATAGTTGAATGTGGTATAAAAAGTGAAAACAATCTGTCAGCGCTATGAAAGCACAAAGAGCTTTCTAGCAGCCTGGAGAAACCTGTCTGTGTTGTCCGTGAAGTGGGCAGGAAGAACAGGGGACAGCTTATCTCTGGAAGCAAGGACTGTGCCTGCGCTTGCTCTGACTTTGTCTTCAGTGCCCTCCTCCTCCTTCTCCTCCTCACATACCCCTCACAGAGAAAGCAATATTTTAACACAACCAGTATTTTACAACTATGTTTGATGTCAATCATAACATGTCATTGACACTTAGTTGAAAACAATAAACTTGTGCACATACAGCAGTTATTTTATGTCTAATAAAGGAATGGGAAAGAGGGAAATGGAAGAGTAGGGAAAACTATACAGGATATGGTGGAGTCAAATTGACATCTCTAATTGGGAATGTCTTCTTGGCTGCAGAAACAGTGCTTAGGAGAGCAGTCAGAGGGTCCTGTTTGACAGACACCTCCCATCTGCTGTTGGAACACTGGATTGTATCTGTAACTTCCTTCCTATCTGTGCAGGTATGTCTTTCACTGATTGACTGTCCATCAAATCAGAATCTGATGCACCTCATTGACCAACTTGTCATTCACAGTAGACTTTTGTTAGTTTGCTAAGTGGTGGTGCTCTTAATCTTCAGCTGCAACGTAGAACCATCCTGACCCATGGAAACTCTTTTTAGTGATTCTAATTTCCAAATGTCTTCTCTGGACAATGCATCCTTTTTGATGGTTATATAGTACTTTCCAGTAGTTCGGTTTTTAAATATTTCATTGAATTAACAGTACAAAGTTATATGATAATTTATTTAATTTCCCATTTTTGAAAAGTATATATTGAGGGGCATTTTAAACAATGCTTGCTATGAATGAATATTTTGTGCTTAGAGTTTTGTAAACTTTTAAAAAAATTTCCCCAAGGTATATACAGAAATGTTTGGTTGAATAACATACATATTAAGTGTTTTATTTTTTTTTGAGCCATGCAACTAAATATATGTCCACATATAATGAGAAATGTGATTTATTTTTCAAATTAAGAGAGTGCCCTGATCACAGTCTTGGGCTATACCTATCAGTCAGATCCTATTAGAAGTTATTACTCCTAAAACTAATTACTTAAGTTTTGTGGATTATTAAGTTCAGAGGGTCTGTGATTAAGTTTTGAAAATCCATTGCTTGCTTCTTATTTCCACCACCCTGTTGCGAATCTTTAGTAAATCTCTAGAGAGGAAGAACATCTCATCTCTGAGCTGTGATGCCATGTAGCTTATAGCCCACTTCACTTCCTCTCCACCCCCAGCCTCATTAGCGCTCGCGCAGGATCTAAATTCCAAAAATACTTGTGGAGTTAAGTGTTGGCAAGGGTGTGGGAAACCCAAACTTGCACACGCTGTTGGTGGGAGTATTAATTGGTACAGCCACTTGGAAGGCAATTTGACAGCATCTATAAAAATGTAAAATGTGCATACCTGTGATTCAGCAATTAACATCTCCGTGTCCTCGCAAGAGAAACTTTCACACATGCGCAGATTTGCTGCGGTGCCGACCATCACGGCGCACACCAGAAACAACTCAAATGCCTGTCAATAGGGGAGTGATTGGAACTCTGAAAAAAACCTGTGCTGTGTTAAATCGTCCAGAGACTGAACTTTGGGGTCTGCAGGCCAGGTGTGTAATCACACCAAACAGTTTGCCCATGTAATATACAACTATTTTAGTAGCATCCATTCTTCTTACCTGTGGAAGTTGAGTTCCGTGCAGTTGCTGTGAGCACGGAGTTAGTGAACACTTAACCCTTATCCTAGGGGTAATGTAGGGCTACATTTTCATTAGCCAATAAATACATAACCTTGTTTTATTTGTGTTTAATAAAACAGGTTTTAAAAACAGTTTTTAAATATTTAATGGCACTTTATTTATCTTTACTTTCTTTTAGTTTTATATCCTTTTTTTCACTGGTAACACTGAATGACAACACTGTTTAATTCAGACATAGGACCAGGTCTTTTCACTTGATCTTAGCCAAAAAGCCAAGAAGCGATGGGATTGGCTATTTTCAAATGTCTGTCCTCAAATCACACTCCCCGCCCCCAACAGCATCTGCAACGCATGGGACCCCCTCCCGATTTGATTCTCTGCCCTTCCCTGATGGCTCTGCTCTGGTAGCCTCAATGCCATAGCCTGATTTCTAGGGTTTGTTGTTGGTTTTAAAGACCTCTTATTTAACGCACATTATTGATTCATTAACCTTGAACTCGCGGCAATAGCACTACTTTTCAGGCTTGAATGAAGCTCATCTAAGCACATGTATTTTCTCCAGAAGGCTCGTCACAGCCTTCTTGCCCTTACGAACACTACACAGTACTTCAATACTTAACGTAGGGGCTGTTTTAAACTGTGAAATTACCAACCAAAAGCACAAGGATGTAAAAAAAAAATGACATTAAATATGCCACAGAAAGGAAGTTTTTTTATAGTATGAGTGCTGAAACAAAAAGGCAGCGTTTCTCCTTCTGTAGCCTCAGCCGGGAACGTGCTTGTGGATGATCCACATCCTGGTTCTGCACTGTGCGCGAAGGTGCACATCCATTTCAGTGAGAGGGGAATTTGCAAATAAAAACATGTGGATAATGATGATGGACTAAATAGAAAGACTAAAATATGAGGATGCTTAAAAATATCACCACTGTTATCCTTAGTGTCCTTAATAATACTGTCAGTCAAAATTCTTATCTTTCCAGTTGTCTTAGTAAAAAAAAGTAAGTATGAATTCAAGGATTTAAGCCTATATAATATAGGATAGCTTTACTTCATTGCAATGCTGATGATTAATTTTACAATTTATTTGTAATATTATTATCGCCAATACTCATTGTTACATCTTTGACAAGTGGGAACTTTTCTAAGTTGGCATAACCATGGTAGTTTTTGACAGCTTCTAATATTATTAAGATGTTTTAGGTTCTTCTTGTTTATTTCCTATTCCAGACCTGGAATTAACTATCTCTCCCTGTAACTTTAGTTTTCCTAGTGAGAAATGGTACATGGTATGCAGAGACTCCATTGCTCCATTGGGGTGTTTCCAGTTCCTTTGGGAGAACAGTTAGGAAATATAAGGAGTGTATATGGACCTCTCCCTTTCCCTCTGCTTCCTTTCCCTCCCCCCCTCATCTCTCCCATTCCCTCTCTCAGCCTTCTCTCTTCCTCTCCCTCTCTCTCAAAGTGCTATGTGAGTTTGAATCAATGCTTCCTTTTCAAGTTCAGGACTCAGTGATCCTGCACTTAAATTCTTTTAACATATGCATTTCTTCCCATATCCAGAAACTTTGTTCTTAATAACATCATGGATAATAGAATTAGAATATCATATAGCTACCAGTAGTTTTATCCCACATTAGCCAATAGCCTTCTTAGAATAGCAAAACTACATACTATCATCTGTAATAGTATTACTGAAAACAATTACTTTTTGTTGTATTTTTGTAGTTCTTTTTGTCTTCAAGGTATATTCTACTAGGAGCCTGCAGTCAAATGGAGTCAGATTCACTTATTTAATTTTGTTTTTCATATTTTGGAATTACATTGTAAAATTTAATTTTATCATAAAATTATTTTAAAGCATTACATAGCATCAAAGACATATCTAGTACCCAAAATATACTGTCTCACCCACAATATACCTTTCTTTCCTTTGTAGAAAACAGTCAAATTTTTTGTAGTTTATTCTCTCATTGAAAAATAGTTAACTCTGTATATATTTGTATCTATATGTCTCCTTTCTTATAGACATAGTATAATGATACATATTTGTGCCCTTTTAAAAATTGGCTATAATTATGTTTCCTGAATATGACTGTGTGGAAGATGGAGCTATTCTTCATTCTTTATTATTATTTATTATTATTCTCACTGTCTATAGATGTCCCATAATTTATTCAGTCAGTTCCTGAATGTGACATTTTCATTGTTTTTTTAGTTATTATAATTAGTGGCCATGTGTGTATATACACACATATATATACACATACACACATATCTTTTGTAGATTTGCCAGTATGTACTTGGGATAGATTCTAAGAAGTATGATTACTGGATTTAAAAATGTGAAAAATGTAATTTTATTAAATATCTTCAACTTCTCCATAAGGTTTATGACATCTTGTATTCTTTTTCACAATATATAAGTGCCTGTTTTCCCAAGTCTTACTAATAGAGTTAATTTTTTTTAATATAGTTTAACACCTAGATTTTTGCTAATCTTTTGGACAGATGAGAAATAATTTTTTTTTTTTTTTGAGACCAGGTGTCACTATTTGCCCATGGAACTGCAGGCTCACATTGCCTGGGGTACCATGGACTCAAGTAATCCCCAGCCTCAGCTTCCCAGGTAGCTGGGATTACACATGTGTCACCACACCCTGCTATTTTTGGGGACTAGGTCTCACTGTGTTGCTCTGAGCAGGACTCGAACCGTGATCCCTAGCCCCAGCTGCTTCATAGGCCTAAGCTTACAGGCACAAGCCACCGTGCCCGGCAAGAAATCATTTCTCATTGTGGTTTTAATTTGCATTTCTTTTATTTCTTGCCCAATTTAAAACAAAATAAAATGTATTGATGGCATATAAAATAATACTTTTTATACAAAAATCTGAATCTCCATCTCTTAAAAAATTAATTTGGCAGTGCCGACCAGTAATTCCTTACGGCATGACTGGGTGGAACTGAGAATGCCAGCTGCCCACTTTAAATAGGCATGACTTTCCAATTTATTATAGATTCCACTTTACCTCTTCATTAGGTTATACAACTTGCCTTTCCCTGTCAGCATATGAATTTGTCAACCCATTCTTTGACTTGGGAAGTAGGTGTATTTATTGGTTATGTATTGTCACGAAATGCTGCATAACAACCACAAAACTGCTATGGCATGACACTGAGCATTTATTGCTCTGAATCTGAGATGGTTGGCTAAATGGTTCTGCTAATGTGAGCTGAGTTCGTTCACATCTGGGGTTGTATTAACCATCTACTGTGTTCCTACGTGTGTAAAATAGAGTATGCATTAGATGATGTGTTATTAGCATCAGTCCTCATTGGTAGGTTTATAATTGTGGTTCATGGGCTTTTAAGACCCATATGTCCTATTGCACCTCTGTACCTCTCACTCATTCTTGAATTTCCCCCCTTTAGTACATTTCCAGTACTGTAGTCTCAGGCATCTGCTGAGTATCAGTAAGGATTTTTTCTTCTTCTTGGATTTGTTGAAGATAGGACTATCCTCTAGCTCTGTGTGGTGGATGTGGTGGGGGAGAGAAATGAAAAAAATCTTGCTGTCTTTAAGAGAAGAAGGTTGAGCCTCTAGCAGAAGGGGGGATTCTGTCTGCAGACTGCTTCAAACTCAAGGTGCAACTCTTCCCTGGGTTTCCAAACTGCTGGTCTAGCCTCATATTTTGGACTTGCAGTTCTCCATGATGGTGTGAACCAAGTCTTCAAAACCCCTCTCTCACATTGTTGTAGTCCCCATAGTTCTCCTGCCACCACCTGTGAGCCATGCCCATATTAAACAAGAAAATTTAGAAAAAGAAAAAAAATAAAGAATGCAATAAAATATTTTTTCTCTTTCTACACACACACGCACACACACACACACACACACACACACACAGTGTTGTTGCTTAATAGAATCCTGCCAGTATAGAATGTTAATGGAGAAAGGGGTTCCAAGTTGTGTTATTGCTTTTCCTTTTCTAAATTAACATGAAGCTAAATATACCTTGTCACTGGAAGAATTAGTTTCCTTCAGTTTTATTTGAAAAGAATATTTCTCACATGAACACAGTGCTGGCTTTGTATTGTATCAAAAACAGCTCTCTTCTTAGTGTTACGGGGTGAGAGGGTCACCCCTTTTCATTTAGTCAATGAAGGTTCTTCCACCAGCACTCAAGCAGTTGCCAGGGATCAAATTTTTGTGGTAAGGTAAACACAAGGGTTTATTCACAAATAGGAGAAGACAAACCAAAAGAGCCTAATAGTTCACATCCTCACAAGTGTCTCAAACAGAAAAGAACCCCTCTTCTGCTCCTCAGGGAACTGCGTGGGTTTTACCTCAGTTGTAGTGTAGTTCAATCCAAAACTGCCAGTTCACATCCTTTTTTGCTCCCTGTAGCCAGCATGGAGTGAATTCCAACACAAGGTTCAACTTGGGGGCTCTCCTGTCTCTCTCTCTCTCTCTCTCTCTCTCTCTCTCTCTCTCTCTCTTTCTCCTCTATGGATCATGAATGCCTTTTTTCCACCTTCATTCAGCTCCCAGCCTTTGAAGACTGGAATGCAAGAGTCCCAAAAGATTCAACAGCTCCTGGGTCCTTTTCTTTCTGAAGCAAAACTGTCAGGTCTTGATGCCAGATGCCTGATGCGAGATTAGCTTTCCTCTCAAAGCTAGTCTGATCTCTACTCTGTCTTCTCTCTTTCTTTTTCTCTCCTTTTCTTTCCTTCTTGCAGTCCCTGCACCTTTTTCTTTTTTCCACTTTTCCTTGCTCCCCCTCCCCCCATGAATCCTGATGATGGGATTATCAGCTACACTCTGACTTGGTCCATTTATGATTCTTCACTTAGACCTTCAAACAATAGTGCCAGAAATTAAATTAGCATAACAATGATGAAGCCCTACTCAAGATTTACAATATCAAGGTAAAAGAAGGATGTAACCTTCTATCTTCCCAGTTCAGGTCATTCTTAACCTGTGTGTCTTCCAGACACACATAATGGTGATGCCTAAACTCTACCAACAAATAACACTGACCATACTGGGGCATTGCTTCATTAGATTCATTTATTCCCTTCCTTTTCTGAGTTGTACTTCAGCACCAGCTAACTACTTTGTAATCTTTGGGTTTTTTCTCCTGCAATGGTAGGGTGGGGAGTGAGGAGAGGAGAGACGGTGTGATTAAGAGAAATCTTTTCACTCTGCCACAAACTTTTTGAGGGTCATTATGATTATGCCCTCAAAGGATCTAGACCTTTCCTGAACACTTTTCTGAAGCTATGCTGGGCTCTGGGAGTTATTTGTTTCAGGACAAACGCTGTTAGGGTAATGGTACAGATAGAAGAATATTTTGGGGCTGTTTGTCTCATTTAAACCACCAGATGTGCAGTCAAATCTTTGGGACTCAGAAGTGTGATATTGTGTGTCCTGGGGATGCTGGATTTTGTATACTGGTACTGCTGACATATAGGTTTTGACCTCTCCCTCCTCTCTGAGGGTCCCTGAGAGCATATTGAAATTGGGTGAGAAAACAGGCAAAACGTGGTGTTTACCCAAACCTACAAAGGGTAGCAGCTGGCCCTAAAAAGCCAGCCACAACCAGGTTCTTTCCAGCCTGTGCATGCAGTAGCAAGACCACATAAACCTTAGGAGGGAAGCAGAAATAAATTTACTTAATAGGAAACAAAATGTAAGGGGGATGTAGCCCCCAGTACTGGTGTTGATGCATTAAAACAACTACTGTTAGCACTGGTAGGTGGAGACTTGGAAAAGGGAAGTTAAGCCTTCTTGGAAGAAAAGAGGATTGAAGGATCAGGGAGGGAACAGAGAATAAAAGACATGGAAGGATACAGAAGGGAAGACAGAGAACAGTAGAGAGGAGAATGGAAGATGACAGAGAAGAGAATGGAGAAGTAAGGAGCAGAGAGGAACAGCAGGGAAGCTGGAGGCCTCAGAGCTGCCGCTGCCATGTGGGGCAGCAGGGCAGGGAAAGAAGCCAAGTTGTGGGCCTCCATCCTCAGCCCGGGCCGGTGAGGAGCCTGAGGAAGCATGTTGGAGAAATTTGTGACCTGTATTGGAAATGTGGTACTTGTATATTTGGTTTAATTTTGAAACTGCAAAGCTTGGAAGTCTTCTGGAGAACTGAAGAGACTTTGTTGTGTTGCCGTTTTTAACGTGAGATGTCTGAAGTGCTTGCTGTGTTGCTATATCAAGTGAGTTTTGCTGATGCTGGGCCACTTTGGAGTTGGAGCTGAAAGAATGCCAGGGCAGAATTGACGATGCCATCCTGGTCTTCCTTGTTGGATTTGAATCTCCTGCTTTCAGAGAAGGCTTGATGATGCCATCTTGGCCTCTTCTGGCTTGGTGTGAGTGCAGCTGAAGAAGGACCTGAGGTGCCATCTTAACTCTGTTATCTGGCATAAGGTGGGGCAGTCACCATTTTGTGGTTGCACATGGTTGTTGCAGCCATGTGTGCTTTGAGCTAGAGACTGGACTGTGTGGTAAGATCACCAAAGGGGTTCCCTTGTTCCCCTCAGTGACTCTTGTCTCATTTGTCTTTTATTAAGTAAATTTGTTTCTGCATCCCTCTTAAGGTTTATGTGGTCTTGCTACTGCATGTGTGGGCTGGGAAGAACCTAGTGTGTGGCTGGCTTTAAAGGGCCAGCTGCTCCTGTTTGTGTTTGGTCAAGCACCCTGTTTTGTTTGTTTTCTCACTCGATTTCATAATGAGACGAGTCACTGAGGGGGTACAAGGGAACCCCTTTAGTAATCTTACCACACAATCCAGTCTCTAGTCCAAAGTGCACATGGTTGCAACAACCATGTGTGGCCACAAAATGGCGACTGCCCCACCTTAAGATAAAAGGGTTAAGATGGCACCGCCGCTCTTTCTTCAAAGACATAGCTCCACTCACTCCAAGCCAGAAGAAGTCAAGATGGTATCGTCGATCCTTCTCTGAAAGCAGGAGGTTCAAATTCAACGAGGAAGACCAGGTTGGCATCGTCAATTCTTCTCCAAAAGGCACTGCCCTGTTATTCTTTCAGCTCCAACTCCAAAGTGGCCCAGCATCAGCAAAACTCACTTGATAAAGCAACACAGCAAGCACTTCAGACATCTCACATTGAAAACGGCAACACAAGCAAACTCTCCTCAGCTCTCCAGAAGACTTCCAAGCTTCGCAGTTTCAAAATTAAACCAAGTTTTCAAGTACCATGTTTCCAAGACAGCTCACACAGGTCACAAGTTTCTCCAACATGCTTCTCTGGGCTCCTCACAGGCCCGAACTGGGGATGGAAGTCCACAGCTTGGCTTCCTTCCCTCCCTGCTGTCCCACATGGCAGCGGCATCTCTGAGACCTCCAACTTCCCTGCTGCTCCTCTTTGCTCCTCTTTCCATTCTCCTCTCTGCCCTCCTCTCTACTCTTCTGTCCTGTTCTGTTCTGTTCTGTTCTCTTTCCCTGTCTTTATCTCCTATCTCTGTCCCCTCCCTGATCCTTTAATCCTCTTTTATCCCATAGAAGTCTTAACCTCCCTTCTCCAAGTTTCCACCTACCAATGCTAACAATAGCTATTTTAATACATCAACACCAGTACTGGGGGCCACAGCCCCCTAACAATATGAGTAAGGTCTCAGAAGCCAAACTGGAAAGGAGAGGGAGTGAGAGGCTAAAGCTTGTTGCTGTGTCTTGTGCTCCAGACTCCTGTGTTCTCCCAGTCCCTGACACTGATGTGCTCTTCATCTTATCACACCATTTTGCAAATATTCTGTGCATGGATTGTTTGTTCTGAATATTCTTTGATTCGTGAGAAGCACCTATGCATCATGGGAACTGGCAACTGGGAGAGTAGTTGAAGGTACTTGATGGTTGGGGGCTGAGTTCTTAAATCTTCTGAATTCTGGATGGCTGCAGCAACAACAAAACACATAACAAATACATGCTCTGAAAATCCTCTTAGGAATCCTTTTCAACCTATGCCTCAGCAGAGAACAGAGTTGTCATCCGAAAAATAAATAATTGTGTGCTCTTCCAGGTCACGATGGAATGCACAAGGTACTGATGGGTTTGATGCTTCCATTGTGGGTCTTACCCCATATCCCAAGATTAAAAGCCCACTGGGGAAGGTCTATGGTGTGAACGGGGGATGAAGAAAGAATTGATAATGTCAGTTTTCCATTGGAGTCACTGCTCTCCTCTGGGGAAAGAAGCAGAAGGGAAGAAAGTAAGAGGCTCTACCAGGGCCTGGAGATCTTTGAGCTGGAGGTACTAGTCATCAGTTCAAGGCCTGAGGCAAGT
Source organism: Uropsilus gracilis (assembly GCA_004024945.1). Lineage (NCBI taxonomy): Eukaryota > Metazoa > Chordata > Mammalia > Eulipotyphla > Talpidae > Uropsilus > Uropsilus gracilis. The sequence continues at coordinate 92,102 of PVHY01001569.1, read as the reverse complement.
TAGCAAGGTCTCTGAGCCTCAGCTTCTGAATGATAAGGTGAGACTACCAACTACCTTGGAGAACTGTTGGCAGGCTAAGATCATGTGTGTGCAAATACAGCACACAGTAGACATTCATAAATGCTGGTTATTATTGCTTTTTTCTTTATCATATGCCTGACTATTATCCTGTGAGGAAGACCAACAGCCATTTCCACTTTCTGTGAGGACCTTGGGGAAGGGAGACAAGATAAAGAAAAGGCCCTGTGGGTGGGTGAGCCTGTGGTAGGTGGGGCTAAGAGTTGAATCTTGGCTCCCATCCCATCTCAGTCTAATTAAAGACCCAGAGTCTTGATAAGCCATTGCCTGAAGGGTTGGAAAAAGCAGTCCTGCCCTGGGGACATGTGTATGTTTTGTTCTTTGACCCTTAGCACCTTGCCTGGGGAGGCAGCTGAACTCAGGGCAGCTTTGTTTATCTGAACTTGCTTATTAGGGTCCTGGGTTTATCTGAGAGACCTGGACTAGCTGGCCTGTGTCCCTCTCCCAAGCCCTTCAGGATAGAGCACTGCATTCCTAGAGGCGCAGAGGCTCTGTTTGGAGAGACTTTTCTGGCCTTCTGGGTACAATTTTGTTTTAGATTATTCAGGAGTGTATGTGTCTGTGTTGGATCTAATTCAGATTAATTAAAAGGAGGCCTACAAGGTGAACAACCTCAAAAGGAAAATGAATCAAAGACAACAATCCATGAAGGTTTTCTCTGTCTCTCTCTCTCTCTCTGTCTCTCTCTCTCTGTCTCTCTCCCTTCTCTTTCTTCTACTCTTTCTCCCTCCCATCCTCTTTCCCTCTCTGTCTCCCTTTGTTTTGATAAACTTGATGCTAACCCTACTTTGTGGTATCATGGTAAAATCTCCGTGAAGTTTACACCAGGGTCATTTTCCCTTGTACAATGGAGTCATTTTGAAGAACCAAGCTCCCCCATGTGAAATAGCACCTGGAGCATTGGCAGAGGCAATGAATTTGGGCACAGTTGACTTGAGTTTCTACCTGGGACTGTGTGACCTAGAGTAAATGACTTACCTGCCTCCAGCTGTGTTTCCTCATATGTGTAAATGACCTTGGTTTGCTTACTTTGTACATGTGCCTCACTTTTTTGCTACACCTACAAGTTTTTGACTAAGGATTTCTTTGACTTTTAGATGGATGCAAACTACATGCATTCAGTGGAAATCATACTTTGAAAAAACTTTGTCAGTGTTCCAGTGCCTTCTACCAGTTATTCTCAAATCTCATAAAAAGAGAAACTCATGACCTTGTTGCTGCAGCAGCCCCATCATCCAGCATTTATTTTAGTTCAGTTCTATAAGCATTCTTCAGCCCCACGTGCTGTCAGCGGGGTCTGGTGATGGTAGGTGCCCAGACCACCATTCTGTTGCTTGCTTTCAGCACATTATTCAACAAATTACAGGAGCTGTCCAACACTCTGTTACAAATGAGGCTTTGTGTTAGAGGACTTTACCCAACCATAGTGCTCTGGGCATGTCTCAGGGAGGCTGGACTAAGCTGTGTTGTTCAGTAGATTTGGTGTATTAAATGCATTATTAGCCTTTAGTATCTTTAAATATTGGCGGATTAATTGGACTCTAACTCCATCATGGGTCAAGGGACATCTGGATTTATGTTTTTGTTTGAGTTAGAATTATGATGTTTTGAAGGTGAAGAAGATCTGAACCTTGAAATCAGGTCAGAAGGGGCAGAAGCTACCAACCAACAAGCCACAGGGAAAAAACCTCTTAAAATGCGGCTTCTGCTGCCCAACTTTCTTCGCCCACATGTAGCAGTTGTCACTCAAATGCAGCTCAACAACAGGATTTTATTAACAAGGGAATTCAACAGGGGAAATGAAAAGTTCTCAAAGCCACAAGTGGCAAGATATCTGACCCCAGTCACCATTTTGTGTCCCAACGATCCCAAAGACACATGTCCAAGATGGTGCCCCTTTGCCCCTCCAAACCTGAGGCAGGCAAAGTCCAGTCTTTCTCTGGCATCTTCTTTTTGTGTCTTCTCCAGTGTTCTGCGCTGCTTCACTTCTCCAAGACTCTTCAAATCTCTTCCACAATTGCTGATGCACAAATTGGCTTTCCAAATCCCTGACCATCTCTAGGTACCAGTTCACTATGCCACCTTGCCATGGTACCACACTCTCCACACCAGCCCCTCTTCTGTCGATCTCTGTGGCTCTTGCCACCACCAAATCTCTCTTTCAGGGGGTTTCCCCTGGCCAGGTCACATAGGCCGGCCCATGTAGGCCACATAGGCATTCTCATCTCCTTTTCCGTTTCTTTTTTCTCTTATCTTTGCTCTTTCCTTTTATCTGCTTTTTTACATTTCTTGCTTCTTCTCGCACATCTTTCTCTCAGACCCCACCCACCAGGGTATTTGGGTGCCAATACAGTTTTCAACTGCATCACTACTCTATGTCACCCTCAACATTGAAATGTTGGTGATTATTTGTAATCATTGCTTGCAATGTTCTGGATCACCTCAGGGTGTCAGGGAAAAGGCTAAACATTTCCTGAGGCATTATGTCAGGCAAAATTGAGAGGTATTGAAGACTTTTGGATGGGGGAAAGACAAATGAATATCCTTCATTTTTGATATCAAGAATTACACATTGAAAGAAGAAAGGCCCTACACTATGTAGAGTGTGGAGCGTGAAAATATGTTACCCTTGATAATCCTGGAAATATCAAACATAATACCAATATTTCTTCTTCTATGTTTGCCTTACTCAAATAAAACTGCAGAAGGGACCGTTGATGACCAGAGGCTTTGGGTCAGCCCCCTTAGAACTGGAGTTTAATCCAACAAGGCCATTATTTCTGTACCAGACCTGTTCTGAAGCTGTGGGATCCTGTTCCTTGAGGAGTTCTACATAGGGTGATGGGATTCTGTGTGTGTGTGTGTGGGGGGGGATGGGAGAGTCTTATAGGTTCCCCTATTGGATTTTATCTTCCAGTAACTAGTTTCTGCTTTAAGAGTAGCAGATAGAGTGGGGCTAGGGCTGTCAATGAGTTTTGGAGGGTGTTACATATGAATTTCTGATGAACTTGGGAGGATTCTGTGGTAACTAATTCTGGGCACCATGGGTGTGGGAAGTCTGTGTTTCATGAACACCAATGACACTGAAAGAGTATCAGTCTTTTCATAGATCTCAATGGATATGATGAAGCCATAATAAGGGAAGAAAGCAGAGGTTCTTGGATTTCAGGTGGTCTGTCAAAGGTTTCTTCAAAAAGACTAAATTGTTTTGTTGTTTGGTGTGGGTGCTTCTGATCCAGAAAGGGTGCTCTATACTCTCACCTATAGCTCTTTCACCTAAGGGTCTTTTTGGAATATCTGTCAAAATAGGCACAAAATAGCTACAATAGATGTACTTTCTCAAAAATGCCCTTTATGCAATGTTAGGCTGTTGTAACAACTACTGTCATTACATTGATCTTCAGTGGAGTGTTTTTATTAATCTCAAACAGAGAGCAGAGAAAGTGCCTCCTGGCTGTGGGATGCAAGTTCTTGTCAGTGTTCCAGGAAGAAAATTCTCCCAGGAATATACTTTCACGGACTCTTCTTCTGAAGATAGTTTTCCTCTGAGTGTTTACTGGTGAAACCTCTGAGCAATATTATTCCCAAGACACCACAATGTGGACAATATCCAACCTCTTATTCCCTTTAAAGGAAAATAATGTTGGTAGTTTGTTTGCTGTGTGGTTTATGATATTTTATCATATTTACTAAGCAGTGTGAGAAAAAAGATGAGATTTCTGTTCTTGGCAAAATAGATGATTAGAAATTCAAAAACTCCTCTATTACAAAACAACTGCCTAAACTATAAGAAACAGAATTTTAAATGCATGGATGGCCTTGCAAGAAAATGAAGGAGATCAGTGACAAATGGGAGCAGGGTGAATGGGGGTGCCGGTGAGCACTGGTGTTCTCAGCTATCTGAAATCACCTGCAGCCACATATGTGGAGGCAGGAAGAAACAGTGGGGCTTGCCCAGATCGAAAAGCCAAGGAACTGCTTTCCTTTATTATTGTATTGCTACTGAAACAGGGACTGGGGAGAACTGACCCACTTCTTGTCACTGAGTCTCACTAAGAGATAATGACCCACTAGTGATACAGTGAGTGTGTTGAAGATGATGCTGTTCTAGTGCCATTGTTCTTTCTCATCCTCCTCCTTGTCCTTCCTGTCCTCCTCATCCTCCTCATCCTCCTTGTCATCCTCCTCCTCCTCCTCCTCTTCTTCTTCCTTCTCTTCCTTTTCTTCTTCCTCTTCCTGTTGTTCTTGTTCTTCTCCCCCTTCCCCTTCCTCATCTTCTTCCTCTTTCTCTTCTTTTCTTCCTCCTCCTCCTCCTCCTCCTCCTCTTCTTCTTCTTCTTCTTCTTCTTCTTCTTCTTCCTCTTCTTCCTCCTGTTCTTGTTCTTCTTTCTCTTCCTCTTGTTCTTCTTCTTCCCCCTTCCCCTTCCTCATCTTCTTCCTCTTCCCCTTCTTCTTCTTCCCCTTCTTCTTCTTTCTCTTCTTCCTCCTGTTCTTGTTCTTGTTCTTCTTCCTCCTCCTCCTCCTCTTCCTCTTGTTCTTCTTGTTCTTGTTCTTCCCCTTTCCCCTTCCTCATCTTCTCCCTCTTCCCCTCCTTCTTCCCCTTCTTTTTCTTCCTCCTCTTCCTCTTCTTCTTCCTGTTCTTGTTCTTCTTCCCCCTTCCCCTTCCTCATCTTCTTCCTCTTCTTCTTCTTCCTCCTCCTCCTCTTCCCTTTCCCCTTCCTCTTCCTCTGCCTCCTTCTTTTTCAAGAAGGGGAGACATTATATGCCTTCTTATGGGAGAACATACATTTTCTTAAGTTCTCCCCTCAAAACCAAACCAGAATCTGATCACACCTTTGTACCTGGTAGCTGTTTATAAGGAAATAAAGGGGACAAAAGAACAATTTATGTTATACCCATCTATGCAAAAGCAGAACCAAAAAATTCAGGCTTGTGGGAAATTTCACAAGTCAAACAAGTTTCTGTAACAAATATATTAATAAGGGACAAAAGAGGGATGGATAATAAGATTCTCCAAAGACATAGAAAGTAAATTTTAAAAGCAGTCTAAGCTAAATGATAGTATTTAGGAATTCATAGAGAGGTGATAAAATTAAAGAAAATGCAAGTAAGTGATAATTAAAAAAAAAGAGGAGGATAGCAGTTGCTGGGCAGGGTAGGAGAGAGGTTGTGATTGACATGGAACACTTGGAAAGGATGAGAAGTTCTTTCCAATTCTTGACATATGTGACAATTACAAGAATATTTGGCTTAGAGTAATACTTTAACAATTGTACTTTTGTGGGTTTTTCATATATCCTATTTATTTTACAGTAAATAAATGTTTGAAAAACTCCAACTGCACAGGGAATATAGAGGCCCCTCTGCCTGCTTCCCAACCTTCATCACAGGGTTGCCTGTTTAACTGGCCCTTGAGACAATACAGGTACAAGAGAGAGCTTGGCTCTCCCATTCAGAATTTGCATCTAAGGACACCCCTTAATTGTTTGGGTTTGCCCCAGGCTGAAAGGCTCCCCAATTTAAGACTTTTGTGCCAGCAAGAGGAAAATCCCAAGCCAACTAGTCTAGTTACCTTAGCTTTTTTTGAGCTTCAAATTCATTGACTTTTAATGAGGACTTGACTCTCTACCTTGCTGAATTATGAGGATTAAATCAGATGAGAAATATGAAAATACATGAATATGCTGTCATCAGACTGTAGACATTTCAATTCAGTTATGTTCATCAAACAATTATTGAACACATAAAATTATAGTTAATGTATATGAAACTCTCTAAGTGAGGTGGTATTCTAATCCCTCTAATCCCTCACTGTTCAAAGTGTGGACCTTGAACCAGTACCACTGGGATAATCTAGGCATTTTCATGAAAGGTAGCATTTCAGGCTCCACCCCAGACCTGCTGAAATAGAATCTGCATTTTAACAAGAGTGCCAGATAATCAGTATGTACATTATAGTGAAGAAACACTAATCTAAACACATGAATTGATTCATTCAATCCTTAAAACAACAACTCTTTGATTCAAATCCTGCTGCCAGATTTCTCATTCAGTCTTGGAGTTCCAGGACCCAGCATAATGTCTGGCCTGATCTTTTGGTCCTGAATGAATACACATTTTCTACTTTTCCCATTTGGAAGGTAGGGAGAGGCCTAGTGATGGCAGAATTAGTTCTGGGGACTATCTGCACAGGGAAAGTTGAGACCCTGAAGTCTGGGTTTCAGTAGGACAGAGAAAGAATTTGTTCCTTGTTCCAAAGCCCAGCACTTATTTTGGTCCTGGTTCATTCAATCACTTCTTGTAAAGGAAGAATTAAGTCAAAGTGAAGAAAAATCACCAAAACTCAGTGACCGAGTCTTGACCTTTGATAGTCAGGTATATATATATATATATATATATATATATATATATATATATATATATATATATATATATATATATATATATATATATATATATATATATATATATATATGGCTGTAAAAATGGCCATTGGAATGTTGAAGGGGGATGCAACCTTTCGAGTCAACAGCATCATGTGTGCACTGGTGAAAAATTGCTCTGTGAGTGTTTCAGAAACTCTTGCTCCACTTCTGGGTACCTCAGCACTTGCTGGAGGGAATCATTAATCAGCAAGCTCACCTTAATTAAAGCTTTTCAATATTTCATTGGAGATTAATATCTATTTGCAAAGAGTTGAAGTTTTAATCGTTAGGGGCAATGGATGTGCTCAAACTGTCACGACGACTCTAACTTCCCCCAGCCCCTCCAAGGCAGAGCAATGTATAAGATGACTTTGAAGGTCTTATGGGCACTTACATATGTGGAATAATATTACTATTAATCACCAACATCTACTATTCTACTAATAATATTAAATAACAACTATTCACTGTTACTGTGCAGCAGGCACTATGCAAAAATTTTTATGCTTAATCTCATTTGATCCTCACAACCATCATGTCTCATACATAAAGCAGTTGGAATTCCAAATGATTACATAATGCACCTTGTGACAAAACTAGTGAATGTCCTAACGGATCTGAATGTCGTTGGAATCAGTGTCTAACTGCTGCCTTCAAGATGCCAAGGTTCTATTGTGCTTCTTTCACTTTTGGAACTCCATGGTATTCCTATAAAAGCCTTTCCCAGCTCATGAATTGGTAAATTAATTGGTATCTGATGGGATGTTTTCTGCAGGAAATATCTGAGTACAAGTCTCTATCTGTTCTAAACTCTCAAGAAATATTTTCTCACGTTCCTGGACAAACAGTCCAGAAGAAGGTATGTATCAGAAAGAAAGCAGGCTTGAGAAAAAGTGACTCTGGCTCTATGTTTCTATGACACAGTAGATCTTCCTCTGTATGAAGACTTCATATTCAGAGGCTAATTTCATGGTGCAAGTGTGGTTGCAGCTGCCCTGGACTTTGCTTCTGTACTCCAGAGAAGGGAAACTAGCTATTCCTCCTATTCAGGAAATTTTTTTGCCAGTAACTTCAGACACCTCCACTCAGGTCTTAATTGCATGAATTTTTTTTATCATTTGTACATCAATGAATGTATTCCTCAGATCAGGAGAATGTCACAAGCTGGTTGATTAGGTGTGGATAAGTTGAACATCTAATTTTGTTTGGGACATGATATTAAACCTATTAAGTTAATAGCACTGTTCCCACCTCCAACTCCCAGACTGGAATAAATGTTCCCTAAACTGCCTGGAAACTAGGTGATAGACTAGGATGAAAAAGATGTAGGGAAGAAAAAGACAGTCTCTACCTCAGGGATGCTTGCGGAGTCTCTCCTTGAATTCCATTATTTTGTGTGCTCCCTCAGGCCTTTTTCTGGCTTGGATAGAAAAGCTTCTTTCTTCCCAGGATTGGCTTGACTATGTTGGCTGCCACTGGTCCTTTCTTAAGCAAAGATGTGATGTGCCTGGTATCTGGTCTTCTCTAGCCTTCCCTTTGTAGACACAGCTATTTTTAAAATGCTAGCAACTGTCATGACTTTCCTGTCTCTGTACTGGATCTGCTGTTTTGCCTTGGGGTCACCATCCCCCTCCAGTGCCCTGTTTTCTGGGGACCTAGAAGGTCACCAACCTAAACTAAGCAGACAGTCTTGTGTGCACTGCAGTGAGGCAATGGGTCTATGAGGCCCGGTTCTCTCTTGCCATGGAAATTCCATGGAACCACAGGGGGCTCTTAACATGCTGGCAGGGGCGAGTTATCATTAGAAAAGGACACACTGGTGTCCCTTATTCCAGAACTGTTTCTAAATGGGTAAAAACAATTTCATTAGACTTATAGGAAGAATGGTAGACTGAGAACAAACTGAAGGACCTCTAGAGGAGACCCAGTCAGAGCCTGGCTCATAGTAAGCTGCTATTATCACCACTATCATCACCATTTCATTCACCCTGGTCTGTGTAGCAGGGGTCTTGGGCAGGGTACTTAATTTCTTTAAGTTTTAATTTTTGTGTCAAGGACTTTGATGATGGCTCTTATCTCTAAAATGGAAATAGTGCTATCTTGCCCTGCCTTGCTTGCCTTATTGTGTGCTTTAGATGAATAAAGGCAGTTGATATGCTTTGTAAACAGTAATGTAGTCTTTAAATGCATGATAGTAGAAGGTTGCTTTGCCAATACTTTGGAGGAATGAATTAATATTTTCAACAAATGTTGATTGAGTGTCCTCTATTGCAACACCCTAAATAGGAGGAGGAATATTTGTCAAGATCTCTTCTTGGTTCTCTAGGGAACTCAGGGTCTATCTGAAGACACTGAAAAGTGACTGAAGAAGTACAAAAAAAGCTTTTGTATAGGTCAGCTCAGGGATCTCTGGGAGCCTAGAGGAGGGAGCATTAAGTGTGCTTAGGACCAAGAAAGGTGTCTCAAGACATGGAACTTGCTGAGTCCCAGACTCAGGAATGGGAGTTGACCAGAGGACAGAGGTAGTTAAATGCACAGGGAAATGTTGGGGAGAAGATGATAGGCACCATAGAAATGGACCAGGGTCAGTCTGACTGGATCTGGGGTAGGGGTACTGGCCCTGGGGTACTGGGAGGGGCAGAGAGAGGCAGGTGATGACAACCACTCAGAGCCATGTATGCCATGATAAAAATTTGGAATTGAGCCAGAGGGCAAGTGTTTTGTGTTGGCATGGAAACCCACAGTTACTTTTACTGCTGTGTGGAAATGGATTGGTGAGATTAGAGAGGAACAGAGAGGAGGCTGTTGCAGTAATTCAGGAAGCACTGAAGAAGGGGAAAAGCGATGCTCATATCTGAGTGTGATTTAGGAAATCAAGTCAATAGGTTTTGGTGTCCAGTTGCATAGAGGTTGATGAGAAGAATCTGAGGGTGTCAATAGGGTGACTTGGGTCAGTGGTTGGGGCAATTCAGAGAGATGAAGAGCTCTCCAATGGATACTGTACTCTGAAAAGCAGTCTGTGGTTTCCAGATGTTATCCAGGAAATCTTCTAAGGATGGCATTCATGAAAATCTGTATTTGGATCTGGAGGTCACTGTTGGTCAGAATCTCTGTAGTTCTCCTCATATTGGTGGTGAAGATAGCTTGGCAAGCAGGGTAAAGCAGAGACTCTCACATGTGCCAAGGGAATGTGTCCATAGATGCCGATAATAATTGGTATTCTGTCAACCAAGATGGGCAGCAGGAGGGCTTTTGTCTATGTTTTTGTGGCATTTGCCTAGGGCGACTCAGAACAAGTTGAACACATTTTTTTGTCATGTCTAAATATTAATAAAAATATTTTGCATAGAGCTACAGGTGCCTTTCTGGAAGGTCCAAGGTCTTTGAATGGGCTCTGACTGAAGAAGAACTGATCTCTGCAAGGAAGGAAGCTGTGTGTTTGTTGCACACCAATATTGCAACTGGGAATTTCAGAGCAGCTGTCAGTGAAGGGAGAGGAATCTCACTGTTTTTTGGAGGTAATAGCATCTCCCAAGATGGCTCAGCTGGTGAACCAGGACTCGGAAGCTGATACCTGACTGAGCCCAGCTTGGAAGGACCAAACTACATCTACCCAAAGTAGAGTGGAGCTTAATCACAGGGAGCATGGTTTCTTTTTACCTTCCAGGCCACTCACCGCTAGATGATTTTGAACAAAGGGATTCTAGAAGGAAAAGTATAAAGAAATGAAGAGAATGCGGTACAAGTACCAGGCTAAGGATGTGCTTTTGCTTCCCTTTTTAATATTCAAAACAGCCCTGTGAGGGAGACATTCTCATTCCACTGAGACAAGACATTCTCATTCCACTTAGAAGCTAAGAGAAGGTAGAACCTTGTCCAAGACCAATGAGTCCTAGAGCTGTGATCTCACCCAGGGCTGTGTGAATTTGAAATCTGTATTCCCCTTTCAATCACGTACACAGAAGAGAGAAGAGATGATCCACAGGGAACTAGGGTGACCCATATGGTTTCTTGTGTAGAATGGTTAAAGCATCTCAAGTTCCCCTCCAACTCTAGGGAATCAGTACTGCTCCGCTCAACTAATAGCTTTTTTCTTTTCTTGAGACTAGGTCTCCCTATGTTGCTCAGGGTAGTCCTGAGCCTATGGACTCAAGTGATCCCTAGCCTTAGCCTCCCAGGTAGCTGGGATTACAGGCACACACCACCACACCGGGCTCCACTCAACTAATGGAAACCATGAAAACTAATGATAGAGTCAGGTTCAAAATAGCCTCAAGGGGCTAATTAAAGGTCAAATGTAACAAGATGACATGGAACAAGTGTCAAATACTAGTTAGATCCTTGAAAGTGGACACACCTGCTGTTTTTACACAACTCATCTTTTTTAATGAGAGCAACTAATTATACTGTGTAGTAGGCACTGTTGCCCATTTTGCAGATAGGGAAACTGAAGTGTAGAGGTTAACTGGTCAAAGTCCTGCTGCTAAGTAAATCATGGATCCAGATTGGACCCAGTATCATGCAGTCTGATCCAAAAGAGCGTCTTTGTGATGGCTGTGCTTGGTAACTTCTAAGAGCAGCTGCTCAAAACCTGCTGCATGGAGCATCAGAAACCCTCCCACTAAGGTCTGGGAAGAAATAAGTTTGCTTACTGTTGCTCTTGTTATTTAATGACTTAAAAATGGAATAAATAGAGCAAAAGAACGAGCAGAAAAGGTTGGGCTAATCATTACTCACACATGATATTATTGTAAACGAAAGCAAAAGCACAAGAGATTCCACTGAAAAAGTATTTACAATATAGAAGAATACAGTATGGGAGTCATATTTTAAAATGGCAAGATCTAATGATTTTTCTATGTTAGCAATGACTTATAAATCTTACTTTTTAAATCTCATCCAAATAAGAATATCATATATAGGTTTTGTGGATAAATGAACAAGAAATAGGTAGAAACAATATCTAAACAGACAACAAAAATTTTCCTGGGAGACAAAAGAAATCATGAAAAATTTCAGTGACATTCATACTTGAGAATAGGAAGACTCAGTATTTATGGATGCCAGTAACTTCAATATTAACACTCCAATATCAATTCTGTTAACTGTCAATGTTTATTCCAAAAGAGATAATATATAGCCAATGCCCAAATTAATGGTTTCATGCATTTCTTTTAACTATATATTTTTTAATATAGGGTTTTATGTTGAGGTAACACATGTTCTTAGCTAAAAAATAAAATCACACAGAGTCTTGAAAAGAGAAACAAATTTTTCTTGCTTTCTCCTTCCCACCCTAAGGTCTGGTTTTCAGAGACAGCCCTCACCAACATGTTTAACTATTTCTTCTGAAAGTGACTCCATATTTTTATGCATTTTTGTTGCAATATACGAAGCAATTCATCATTGACCTCCTGTTATGGATGAAGACTTAGTTCCCCTTCACCATCTCTCTCCACTGCCCAAAGTAAAAGTATCCCTCTTTATTTTTTCTTGTCACTTTCAGCAATTTGCTTACATTTTAATTCATATTGGTCAATAAGAGTGTCTTCTGCTTCCTCATTTTGTAAGGAGATGGCACTAATATCCACACAGATCTCCTTTCACTTTCTACTCCATTATCTGAGTGGAAATATCTACATTGTCAAGGTCACAGTGGTGAGTGTTTACATTATATACTTTCATGCCAATGTCTTCTTGTTCACCTCTAGGTCAGTTTAACTGTGGAAGCTCATTAAATAGCGATTCCATTGCTGTGACCCTGTAAACATTGTTCACTGAAGAGCCTACTGGTGAGCTGCGATGATGGTGCAGCTTTCAAATATCTTTCGTTTTGTTTTTCCATGTTCGCCTTCCTTGTCTCCTTTAGTCCAAATTCTGGTGCATCTCACCCAGCCTTCCATTCTCTATTCCTTTTGGGCAGACTCCCTCCTCAGCCTCTCTAGCTTCTATACTGTTCCCCCAAAACCATATCTGCTCCCTTATTATGTTGGGGTTCTCATTCTAGCAAATTCTTGAGAGGACAGAAGGGAGGTTATTTTCCTCCCCTTTACCTGTCTAAGACACCATCATTTTTCTCTCCTTCCTAATGGCTTCAACTCTCCGGGATGATTCCCATTTGAATCATCTGCTTCATTCAGGAATACACACTGGTAGAGTTTCTGAGTTCTTTATTCCTTCCACATTTAGTAACTGCCAATGTTCTGTGTAGATTTTTTTTTAATTATCAATTAAGTAGAAACTATTGCCTCTCACAGAGCAAGGACTTAATTCTTTTCTTGAACCAATTTTCAGATAAGGAGTTGGTGAAAGTGTCACAAGTCAGGCATTCTGCCCCTTCATGTCAATTGATCTTAACTATAAAATGCAAAGAGGAAAAGGTCGGGCCATCTTTTTATGGGCTGAGGTATTAACAGTCCACTGTGACTTCTGGCTTTCTCCCTATCTAGGAGTCAGAAGAAGAGGGAGAGTCCTGATGGATTCACATCCCGAGCCTTCATGTTAAGGTAGGTAATGAGAGGACAGACCTCATCTCCCAGGGAAGGCTGGTTGCCAATCCTGTGGCACAAGAAATATCCAAGGCACCGACTTGATTCACTGTACTTCTAGTGTTTTAAAATTTCATGCTTCAGATGTTTCTAGAATAATTGCTGTGCCTGGCGAAGTTGTGTCCACTTCAGCATACTCTCTTCACTTCCTACAATCCTTGTTTTTACATCGGATTTATGTAAAGGAGAAAGATCCCAAATGACTCTCCAGCCAGCCCTATTTGGTTAATCTGCTGTGTTGTTATGAATATCACTGGGTTTGGGTTTCATTGGAGCTTTTCAGTAAAAGGAGAAAAGGAGGACATTTAAAATGATTTATAATTCTCTTATTTCTTGCAACAAAGATGGTAATTCTGGTTCAAAGGAACTATAGCACATATGTACCACGTCTTTTTCATTCAGTCATCTATTTTGGGACATTTGGGTTGTTTCCATGTCCTTGCAATTGTAAATAGTGGAATATTACTCACCAATTAAGAAGGACACCTGGATGTACCTAGAAGAAATCATTCTAGCAGAAACGAGTCAGATAGAAAGGGACAGAAACCAAATGGTTTCACTAATATATGGTCAACCAAATGAAACTGCACAAGGGGAGAGTGGGGACCAGCTGGAGCGGGTGGGAAGGGGAGGTGGTGGGTGACCCCCAGGGACTGAAATGATGTAAAATAATAATAATAATAATAATAATAATAAAGCAGATATTGGTTTAAAAAAAAAGGACAAATTTGACGATTTTATGATAACATGGACATACTTAGAAGAAATCATATTAGCAGAAACAAATCAGAAAAAAAACAGAAACCAAATGGTTTCACTAATATATGGGACATGGGAAAAATAAGCAAGAAGTCACGAGGAAAAGTCAAAACAAGCCAACAACCAACTGAAGTACACAACTGGGGGGGGGAGGTTTGGGAGAGGGTAGGGAAAGGGTAGGAAGGCGGCAGGCGAACCCCGGGGATTACAAAGATGTGAAATTTATATATAAATAATTTAATTTTAAAAAATAAAGGAACTATAGCATAGAACATCTGGCTTATTTGTCCACTTCAGGGGGATAAATATGACCAACACCCTAAAGTGCCCTCCTTTCCCAGTGTGAGTGCACACATATCCACACAATTTGCCAGGAGTTTCTGTAGACAAGTCACAACTGCAGTTTCCTTATCAGGAAAAAGAAGAGTGGAACTCAGTGGAAATCTTGCTTACAAGAGTGTCTTGCACGTTGTGAGCACAGAATAGGCAGTGGGTAAATATCACCTGTGCATTTGCCCCGTGCCTGATGAGGGGAATCTCTAAAACCTCCTGTCATCTGTACTTCTGTACCTCCCTGTGTAAAATGAACTGATAATGGGCATCAAGTGGAATGCTTCCTGTGGAAGCAGATAGGGAGGCTCTGTGCTCCCAGGCTTGGATTAGAGGAGCGTCAAATTAATTAAACAAGGAGACCATTAGACTGAGATCTCTAATGCTCCAGTGACCTATATAAGCAAACCAACACATAAGCCTGTAAATGCCTCAAAGTTATAAACTGAAACCTTAGAATAAACAACCCAAAGCAAATAGCGAGCTGGGCTTTAAGCGATAGCTGATCAATTCTTTTCATACTTTGCTTCCATCCTTTCTGCACCTGTTGGTGGAGGGCTCGCAACCACCTCTGCTTTGGGGCTGCCTGATTCAAATAGATGTTTGCTCAGACTCTTAAAACTTTTAGTATGCCTGTTTATCTTGTAACAGTAGTGCTGCTCAGAAGTTGGAAGAAATTTGGAGAACTTCCACCCAAAATCTCTCCTTCCTCTACACTTGTCAGGGAGGCCAGCTCCTTCTTATCTTGGAAAATGGGATCAGCAGCTAGGCAGAGCTTATGACTGTTATGACACCCATTTACATTGCCATTCCTTTCTTTTAAAAAAGATATTTTTATTGTAGCATTTTTTAAAGTTAAGGTAACATTGACTTCAACCCTGTATATGATTTGGAGGTACAGGGTCACAACCCTGTATATGATTTGGAGGTACAGCATGTATATTCACACCAAGGCACCATAGTCCTCCACCATAGTTTATTGGGTCCCCTCCCTTACCCCCACATTCATCCTCCCCCTCAGTTCACCTCATTTTTCAGTCAGATTTTTATGGCTTGATTTGGCTTAATTTTGTCTGTTCCTTTGTTTCTTGACTGGAAATCATTCATATTTGTCTTTAGCCTTCCAACTTCTTTTGCTTAGCATAATCCCCTCCAGTTCCATCCATGTTGTCACAAATGACCTTGCCATTTTTTTCCTTTCAAAATGAAACATATTGATGCATTTCCCCCTAATACTTGAGTATTATATGTTTTAAAAAAAAAAAAAAGCATGACAGGGAAGAATCAAATCTTTCCATCCCATGAAGGGAAACACTATTAATAGGTGTATTCAGACTTACATGAATATATTGATATATGAATAACTTACATTTTATTGAATATATAAAAGCTTTTTCTCTTCTCTCATGCCACATGCACATTAATGTTACCCCCGTCCTTGTACTTCTATATTACCAGTGTCTGTCCAGGTCTGGCTGAAAGTACACAGAATTCTACAGTCTGGAATCCTGTGGAGATTTTGCTGACTTCTCACCCAACATTCTTCCCAGGGAGAATTGGGGACAGGTCTAGCTGTGTTTCAGCACATGTTTTTCTTTCCATGAGTACAAACAATGGTGGCAGAGAGGGAGAGAGAGGGAGGGAGAGAGAGAGGGAGAGAGAGGGAGAGAAAAAGGGAGGGAGGGAGAGGGAAAGGGAGAGGGAAAGGGAGAGGGAGAGGAAGGTAGAGGGAGGGAAGGAGAGAGAGGGAGAGGGAGAGGGAGGGAGAGACAGAGAGACAGAGATAGAGAGAGAAAATGAACTCACAAATCTATCTAAAGCTGAAGGGCCCCAGAGCACCCAAACTCTGATTTGTGTCTTAGGATTCCACTGCCCATGAGACAGGTCCTCTGTTGCTCTCTTACCCAGAGAAGGTCAGTTTGAGAAGCTTTGACCTAGGTTTCTATCCCTCCACTCTGGCCTCATTTTCTTTCTTCCTCTTCATTAAAAAAAATTTTTTTTTTGGCCTGAGGTATAAGTGGAATACAGAAAAGTGCACAGCCTTATCTTCATGCTGCATAACTGAGACTGTGATTGTGAGCTGTTGCCCAGCGCCCAGGTGGTTTCTCCTTCTGGCCTCCTTTCCCACCTGCCCAGGGTTGTAGAAGCTCTCTTGGGCAG
This sequence comes from Uropsilus gracilis, assembly GCA_004024945.1. NCBI lineage: Eukaryota > Metazoa > Chordata > Mammalia > Eulipotyphla > Talpidae > Uropsilus > Uropsilus gracilis. The sequence continues at coordinate 75,803 of PVHY01001569.1, read as the reverse complement.
CTGGTACCAGGAGATGGATAACTGGGGCACTGCAGTTTGCTGCCCTTAAGTCACACGCCCAGCACCCCTCCCTCCCAGCTCCATCTCTTCCAGTGTCACCACCCAGACAGGAACCAGTTTCTTTCCCTCAGTTTCTTACTTCTTCCCAATTCCTTTCCCTGCATCCTCACTTGGATGCAGGACCCCAAGTCGAGAACTTCCCGAGGCAACCCCCCTGAGCCCTATTGCGCTGTCGGGAAGGGGTTAAACACAGGCAAGCACCAGCTCCACACGCAGTTAATCCGGGATTCTCAGCACTGATCTCTGAGGCTGTCATTTGCATTTCTCTCCTTTGTGCAAGCTTTTCTTCCTCCCTTTTCCCCAGGCCCAGGCTTCCGCATTAGCATAGCGCACCCGGCATGCCGGCTGCAGGGGCCCCCCCGCTGTGCGCCAGCCTGCGCAATCTGCAGGCGCCATCAATTTTTCAGCACTTTTCTCATTTCTTATTACAGTCAGGCCCACGCAGCACCCCACTCAACACCTTCGTCGGCAGTCCTGCAGACGAACTGGCGAGTCAGGGGCTGTCAGTCCCTCCCCGACCCTCCTGAGCAGGCACTTGCTTGTTGGAGTGCCCACCATAATTAATCACAGTATTAATCCTGACCAAGCCTGTCTTCCTGAATAATTGTGTCAACACACAGGGGTGCCTGGGCCAGACAAAAATTTTACCAACCTTGAGTGCAAGATGACATCCTTGCAACCTGAACTGTTATGGGGACTTGGACTCCTTGCCTACTCCTGCACACTCACCTGCAGGCTCACATGCATACAGGTCTGCTTGCACACACACACTGGCACACACCCTGCACAAAGCCTTAGGTGCCAAGAAGGAGCAGAATGGTGGAAGTTACAGCAAACAGCCTTTTTTTTTTTTTTTTTCAAAGAAGGAAACATGGCCACAGAGTGAAATTATCTTTAGGTACCAAAGTGGGTGGTTGTCATAGCAATATGTGCATTATTAAGAGAGTGTTGTTCATCTTGGCAGCTAATCTTATAATGAGGCAGGCTCATTATCAGGTTAAGGCATAGATGGCTTTTGCTCTCCTTTTTGCTCTGGGTCTGCAGTCCAACGGGGTTCCCATCTCCAGCTCCAAGCTGGCCCACAGATTTCCACGCATGCTGGGAGTTTTATATGGTTACCCCAATCTCCTTCCCTGTTCTTTTAAGAGAACAGGTTCAGGTGGGGTTCCTTCTATTACTCCTTTAGCCTGCTGTAGTTTCTGAAACCCTTAATAGCACATGAAAGTTGTGTTGTCCTAGGAGCCTGCGTGAATTCAAATTTCATATGGGCCTCTGCTTTCCTTCTGATCCGTTTGTCTTGCTTATTCTATTCCAGTAAACCAACCCTAAGGTTCAAGTGGTAGCTTTGCATGATAGCCACCATTAATGGGGACTTTATTTCCTAGTGGTCATTGCAGTTTTGCGAATCCCCAAGATTCCTGAGAAGCCCATCTTTGCCTCAAGTATGTGTGCCTGGATACTCTTTCACTTGACGACCTGATGGCCAGGTAATTTTAAATCAATTTGGAGATGGTTTATCATGTCTTTCTTTGTCTGCTTGTGCTTGGTTTTTTATAAATTGTTACAAAGGCCTATTCAGCTCAAGTTTAGATTTCCTGTCATTTCCACCTTCCCCTTTCTTTTTAAAATTAAGCTGCTTCTCATTTGGCTCACCATTGTGTTCAGGCAAAGTCAGCAATGCCTGCTGGGAAATACACCGTCTGTGAGGAGGTAGCCGTGGCCTGAGAGGTGAGTCTGAAAGGAAATGGCTTGGGTGCCATTATAACTAATGCTGCCCAATGACAGACTAGCATTTAAAGGTAGATTTTTACAAATCACAGTTCACCCACATGAGACTCTATGGGGGGGGGCGGGGGCAATGAGAAATGCAGATTCCAAGGTTCCCTTACCAACTGGAGCTGCCATTTTCAACAAGTTTGTTAGATAAATATGGTGCATGTAGGTTTCCCCCTCCCACTTTGTTAGCTTAACATTGTCTTGGTTTTCTCTTTTCCCCCTTTAAGAAATAATATAGGGATACAGCGAAGCTGGTTCAAACAGTGAAAAGGAGATATAATTCTTAGTTCCCAGTCTCCCACCTGAAGGACTCCTACATTTTCCAGTTTTTTTTAATATGTCTTTCTAGACATATTTTTGCATAGTTATGTACATCGGTTCCTTTAAAATCCATGAATGGTGGCATCTGAAATACCCTGTTCTATTTGCTTTCTTCACTATGCCTTGTACCTTGGCTGTGGCTTCCAATCAACATATTGGGGCCTTCCTCATTACATTTTGTGTAAGATACAACATGTCTTGTGAATTTTGAATAAAACTGGCATTTGCAGCCAGGCATGGTGGCGCATGCCTGTAATCCCAGTGCTGGGAGGCTGAGGTCAAGGATCACTTGAGTCCATGGGTTTGAGACTACCCTGGGCAACATAGCAAGACCTAGCCTCAAACAAACAGATAAAGCAAAGCAAAGCAAAGCAAAGCAAAACAAAACAAAACTGGCAATTGCTCCTCATCAGGAACCTTTCCCTTCTTGGACTTTAAGAATAGTCATGAATCAGCAACCACCCCAGGGAAAAGGAAACAGCTGAGGTTTTCCTTAATGCTGCTTTTAACGGTAGGGTAGCTTGTCTCAGTTTGGGCTCCACAGAAGCAGGTTCTGGGACCAGGACTCCATTACATATAGTTAGCCTGGTAGGTGATCTCAGAGAACATCTTGAGGAGAGTGGGGACATCCACAGGAAGGAAGGAAGTCCATAAAAGGAGTGCTGTCAAGCTAGTTACCATGCTGGGCACTTGGGGTTTAATCTTTCTGGAGACTGTGCAGAGCCTGCCTTAGAGTTAGTCCACCTGAGGGGGGAGGAAGATGGGCTGTTTAGACACCAACTTCTGCCAGCCGTGGATGGACAGACTGGTTGTCTGTGGGAGGTAGGATGTTAAATTTTCCTGTGCTTCTGGCCTCCCTCACCGACCATGGCTTCCAGTGGCCAGAGGAAGCCCTCAGGCTGAGAGATGCAGGTGCCAGCAGCTGGATGTTGGGCAGGTGTGCTCTGAAACAGTCAGGGCAAAGGGATGTGACTAGGTTTCCAAATGCGGCTGTTACACAGCTGGAGGCAAAGGCTTGCAGACTCATCTGTGCTCTCAGAAAGAGCTGTGACCTGGTGGCAGTGCCAGAAAACAGATTCTATTCCTAGCTCGGCTTGTAGGATTTGACCTTGGATGAGTCAAGTCATCCACCCTTTTGGAGCTTTAGTTTCCTCATCTGTATAGCATTTTCCCAGATAGCTGAGGATGAAATGAGATTTCCAGTTTTGGAAAAAGGGTTTAAGAGCTCTGCAGGCGAGTGATGACCGTGACTGTGTGACAGCTGACCCTTGGGGAAAAAGGCAATTCCTAACCTTCAGAACCTGTCTAAGATCACCACATTTGGTAAAATTAACCCCCATTCCCTGTACTCACACATGTTATTCTCTAAAAATGCTAAAAGTCAAATGCAGCCCAACCTGAATAACATCAAGATGCTAATAAGAGTATGAACAAAATGATTCCCAGGGAAATCCTTTCTACCAGGAGAGCAGCAAACCCTTTTGTTCTGTAATAGCAGGAGAATTTTATTTGTCTTTCAATAACGGCTTGGATTTCAACAGAAGGAAAATTCTTAGAGTTTACTTAGTTTATTGGTTTCCAGCATTTTCAGCCTCAGAGCACTTTCTTTAAAAAAGGGCAGTGCTCAGAAGCTTTGTTGAACAACAGTCCTCCTCCTGTGGGATTTGACACTACCCAAGACCTCCCCTAGGGTTCTCTGCCTGCCATTTCCTCCTTTGCTCACCCCTGCCGGCCTCACTTCCCCACTCCACCCCGACTCTGCAGGTGCAGCTTGTCAGTGATTTGTCTATTGCACCCCTTTTCAGTAGACACAGGAGATGACCTTCTGCTGCTCCACACTGGGCCTTTCAGTGACCCAAGTTGCTCAGACGGAGGCTCTCTGCGAGGATGAAAACAAGCAAGTTTGGGCAGTGAGACTTCAGTCTTGGAGAGTGGTAGAGAGCACCACACCCTTTCTCTTTATATTCAAGGATAATTTCTTGAGTCCTTCCTTTTCCCCTTGACTCCACCTCTCAGCTCCCAACCTATACCTCTAGCTCATGAGTGGAACCTTGTCATGCTCAGTCAGCTCCTTTTCCTCTCAGGCATATAGACAGACTGCGAGTCCTGCTTCCTGCTGGTCCCAAGGGACTATCCTGCTGGGCCTCACTCCTGCCAAGCCTTCTGCTTAGGGGAGGGGGTGTCATACCTGAGAGTTGAAGAGAGACCTGATAAATGGGGCATAACATCTGCGAGTGCTGGTGAAGAGTCTTGGCACTAGTGGCCATGTGTGATTCCCAGGAGTCAGTCCACTGTTTGCAGGCGTCGTAGGCATTGCCTTCTGTCTTATCCCAATTATCCTCCTCCAGGAGGCCCTGTCACCACTCCAGTGGTCAGCCAAATGGCACTGGGGGAGGACAGATTCTTGGCCACTAATGGACACATATTTTCTCCAGGGGAGGAACAAATGAGAATGGAATTGGATATTGTCATATTACTTGGCAAAACCAACTCTGATCTTTCTATTGCGATGATGCTGTCTCCTAGCAGGCAGACCCACTGAGCCTCTGTTTCTCCATCTGTGAAATTGGGCTTGTGATACCTTCTTCCTTGTGTTGCTGGGAAAATGACTTGCATGGAAGGACTTTGGCGTGGAGGTGTGCTTTCTGCAAGGTTGAGCAACAACTGCATAAGAAGCCTGGCATGCAATGCAGAATATACCTGCTTCTCCAGGGAACCTCTCCTTACCTGGAAATTTGTGTGCCCTTTAGAGACCCATGACTAGTGGATATAAGTCAAGGGTAAGTAGCCCAGCCTTGGTGTTCTCCAGTGGGAGGCTTTGGAGGCATACCCTTGGTCTTTCAGAGTGTCCCCACCAAGAGTAAATCCCAGGACTATTTGGCAATGCCCCCTTAACTGGATTTTCTCTCTTCCCTGTTCAGTTTTCCCACTCTTCCCTTACCACCACTGCCTTGGGGTCTCCTCCCAAAGAAATTACCTATACCCTAATCCTTGTTTCAGGGCTAGATCTTGAAGGTACCCAAATTAAGACATACAGTATTTAGGCAGCAGTGGGATGAGGTAATAGAAGATATAGGGAGATCAGAGAGTAAGACTTTCAAATTGAGAAGATGACAGGGAGGCAGGGAACAGAAGACCTTGCTGAATTTCTCTGGAGGGATGTGGGTCCCATGAAAGCTGCCTGTCCTCCCTCTGACCTGACCCAGCTGGAGCCTGACTTCCACCCTTGGGCTAACTATCCTCAGAGTGTTGTTTGCCTCAGCCCATGCCCAGGCTGAGCTGTGCCCAAACTGAAGAGAAGGGAAGCCAGCCTCTTCAGCATATTCAGTTAGGCCTGAGTGCAAATTATGTGCAGAAAGCTCAGGGACCCTTCTCTTTGCACAGATACTCTCACTTCAGGCAATGACGAGGCAGGTCCAGCATGGCACAGGACACAGGAAGGGTCTGGAGGAAATGAATGGTTTTCCTTCAATTACCTGGTGAGTAACAAGGTTTCGTACTTGGACTGCATGGTGCAATGGGTAATTTTTGATGCATCCCCCTAAGTGTGGTATTTAAAGAAATATGAGCCAATGTTCATTCTTTTAGTGCCTTAATTTTTCCCATAGTCATGCACCTCCTCCGACCTTTCAAGGAATTAGGAGGCCATCCTGAGACAAAATTGGCAAGCAGGAAGTAGAATGTAGCCTCTCTTCTTGGGGGTTCCCAAAACAGGAGACCCTGGAGCTGGAGGGGACCCCAAGCATAGCCAAAACCCTCAGAGGCTATCACATAGGTGAGAGTAGAGTGTTTGGGGAGTGACTGAAATAGGCACTTCCATAAAAGGGGACCGTGCTCTGTTCCAGCCGCCATTTGCAAGCAGCTGGCTTTGGATTAGCTACCCCAATTGGGGGGTGGTACTGAGCAGTGGATGAACACAGAAAGCAGGAGGGCTCCAGGAGAAATGTGGAGAAGGGCCTGCTTCTTTCTTGACTTCGGACGTGTCAAGGACTCTGGGGACTTGGCAGAGATATGTGGGTAACAGACACCAAGGGAGGTTGACAATGGCAGCCATTCCCCTGGTTTGTAATTGAATTTTGCTCCTTTCATTCCAAACTTAACCTGACTCCCTTCGTCCTCTTCATATTCGTTCCCTGCCAGAGGGTGACGTAGACTTGTGGCATGGTTTCAGGTTTGAGTGGCTCTGCTTAGGGCCAACCCTGCTTGGCTAGACTTTTACCCACGAGGAGATGAGTAACCTTGGGTGTTTTATTGGAAACTATTATCCTTTCTCTCTATGCACACTGACTGAATTAAAATTCTTTCCCACTAAGTCTGTTTTGCTTTTGTGTGCATAGCTGGCAGGATGCAGGTTTGGGGGTCCCAGGGTACCCCTAGTCTGCATACTAACACACAGGCTTTTCCCAGGTTTGGGACTCAAGAAGGACCCAAGAAAGCCCAAAGGAGAGCACAGCTACAGCAGATCTTCATGAGTTCTGGTGTCTCAGAGGAGCCCCAGGGAACCAACCAAAGCCAGCAGGGTAGATGAGGCATGAGAGTGGAGTTCTATGTTCTGTCTCCTGGGTAGCTCCCTGCTGATGTGGGAGCAGCTACAGGGCATGTTTTGACAGCCTGATAGAGGAATTTTGTCACTCCCACACAGTATCCCATAGAAACTGGGCAGAAGTCTGCTGGACCGGAGGGAGCCAGAGGACAGGAAGAAAGGAGACTCAGCAGCAGTGATGGAATGAGGATTTCTTAGCTGGTACCCAAGAGGGCAGGTGACTGGCTGAGCAGTTGTTCCATCCCACTCTGTCTTTGCTATGCCTTGATCCTGTAGAAGGGTCCAGAAACTTGAACTTAAATCTTATTAGTTTGAGTTTCCTTGAAAGTAGCACCTGAGACAAGGATTCTTGTGCAAATAGATTACTTGAGAGGAGATCCTAGGAAGTAGAAGTGAGGAGGCTGAGGAGTGAGACAGCTAATAAACATGGCACTGGTGAACAAGCTACTGCTGCAAGTATCTGGATCCATTTTTCTGGGCACCTTTTGAAGCACAGGTCTCAAAAAAGTCTTCCCAGAAGAGCAGGTCTCTGGGGCACCTCCTCACTGTGACAGTGAAGTAGGGAGGTGTGGTGGGGCCAGTCCCTTAGGCTGGGCTGAAACCTGGTGCTGGTGCCGGGGGTTTGGTGTGGAGCATGCCGCACCCTCTGCACAACCCTGGGAAGGGCAAAAACAAGCAAACGCTCGAGTTTAAGTGGCCATCACCCTGGTGGAATGCACTCAAGAGACAGTAAGTTGAGACACCCATGTTGTATATTGAGATTTTATAGGTGTTTTCTATAGAATATTAAGGTTAACCAATGTCAGGCTGGTGCAATGGAAAGAATATAAATTTTGGAGTTGGACAAGCATTGAATTTGAATTCAGGTTCTGTTATGTAGTTGCTGGCTGTGGGGTGCTCATGTCACCCCTCAGATGTCTATTTCTGCACATGTGAAACCAGGAATGATGATACTTGGAGAGTTGCTGAGGTAAGATTAACCCTACAATGGGATTTCAGTATGTGTCACTTCATGAAACTTATGTTTCCTGTACATGGTGCTGGTCCACTTTCCTTAAAGGTCTTTCTGTTATTCGAAGAGTCCTTAGTAAAGATGTTCCTTCAGAGTCTTGTCATATACTGAGGTTAAAGGACTGAACCCAGATGTCACTGACTTCTGGACCCTGGAGTCTGGTGCAATCAGAGCTGGAGAGCAGGTCCTCCCGCATCTCTGGCCAGGCAGGACACACAGCATGTGGGTTCCATTTCCCAACTGTCCACTGGGAATTAGCATTTGACTGGTATTTGTTGGGGATTTGGAAACAATTTAGGAGAGGAAGTCCCTTCTTTTCTCCTTTCCAGCCTCTCTCTCCCCACAAACCCATAAAAGCTGAATGTTCTTTTGTTTATTGCTGCAAATGATAAAAAAAAAAAAACTGCATCTGTGTTTGTATAAACAAATGAACTGCAGCTGGACAGAGCTGTGATCATGACTTAAGGAGGGCAGCAAGGAGGTGGCATTGCCTGGCATGCAGCCCCAGGAACTCAGGGGAAAGCCTCTGGGACAGTGTCCACCATCCTCAAAGGGTCTGTCTTCAGAGGGCATGCAGCTCTCTGTGCTAAGAGCAAGGTGTGGAAACAGGTGATGCCTTTGCTCTAGGCTTTTCTGTCCCTTGGTGTTCAGCCTGGTGGCCTTTGTCCCAATGGGTGGCACTCAGTTTGGGGCCTCCTAGATTGACACCACAGACTCTGAGCACACCCAGAATTCTCCTTGCTTCTCCTCACCCATAGTGGGGGCCTCAGGCACCCTGTGGAAAATCCCCGAGACTCAACTCCAGAGTCTGGCTAGGCAACATTTACACCTTCTCTTCTGGGCTCACTGACTCTTGTCTGGTGCCCAGAGTTTCTCTTCCAGCTGGAGTCTGTCTCTCTGCTCAGTCCTCTGACAGACTGTTGGTTAGGTTTCTATGTTTTCTTTTCACCCCTGGATGCTTTCCGTTCGCTGGACTGCCTAGATGTTAGCTTTGAGAGGAGAGTTTATCCCCTTCTGTGAATCACCATTTTATTAGTTATTACTGCAGTAAGGCAGCATGTTCAGTAGTACACATTTCTTGCTTTGGCCAATTGGTTTGTGGGGCAGCGAAGGTAGCTTTCAGGTGCACTGAAAGCTTCTTCTCAGTTGATGTCCACTGAACTTCCATGGGCAGAATAAGTCATATCATGAGTGAGGTAGTTTGTACATCCTGTTTCTGTAGTGGCTGGTATTGCAATGCCATAGGCAAAGGATACGGGTTCATAATGCTGTGTATGTGTGTGTGTGGGGGGGGGGAGTTGGGGGGGGCGGAAGTGATCCAGTTTGTCAAATTGTGCCAGGCTCTGTGCTCTGGACAGTCTCTGGGGGAGTTTGAGAGAACCACACATCTCACTTCAAGGAGATCAATTCCCCTTTGTTGAAGGTTCATCTTTCTGTGAGTTGCCAAGTGGCACCCCTTCTGGGCAGATTATCAACATTGCTCCTTTTTTGGGATAAAAAGTCACTAGTCTGGCTTGGCTTGGTTTGGCTGGCAGGTTGGAATTCACCCCCACTTGCTCCCTGGGTGCTGGGTGAGCAGCCTCTTGTAGGCTTCCCCTGCAGTTATGGTTGCTGTGACCCTGGGCACACCAGATTATACACATAGGGCCTAGGAAAGCACTTCCATCATTCCTGATGCCCAGCTCTGCAGGTGGGAGCCACCTGGAATAATTTTCTGTTTCTGTTAATCCAACTCAAAAGCTTGTTGATTTTCACTTTTTTTTTTAACTCTACCTTTGGAACAGAAATGAGGAATTTGCCTTCCCAGAAGTAGCCTTGCCAGGCAGCCACATAAGCCAAAGCCAGGGTAAAGAAATAGGATAATGGTGGAACATTCATAATCAGAGTGCAGCACTTGTGTCTCTGAAGGAAGAGTTTCTTCTTTCCCTGGACTGACCACAGTACCCACAATGACCCTCACATCCTGGTGTCAGAGCAAACTCCACACCTCCTTGGACAACAGTAAAAACCAATTCTGACAAAATGGGCCCCAAGCACAGGGAGCTACACTGACCAGTCCTGCAGTGCAAATGAAGTGGGCAGTGTGGGCCAGCACTGTCCTCCAGTCTCGGTGGTGACCAGGTGTGTGAGCATCTCGCTCTTACCTTCGTGCTTCTTAACTCTCAGAAACACAACCCATGGATCTCACGCCAGGGTTGCTATCCATCATCATGGCTTCAGTTGGCATTTTGAGGCAAGGCCCAGGCATTGCTAGATGAAATTGTTGGCTCTGCATCCTTGACCCTGTCCTTCATCTTCACCTTTGCTGTGACCTCATTGCAGCTGGGGTGTTTTCTCTACCCCTTGACTTTGTGCTCAGCCATGAGATTTCCTTGGACCTTGATATTTGGGCAGAATCGAGGGGGTGCCAGTTCCAAGCCTAGGCCTTAAGAGGCTTCAGATATTTCTTCTTTTTTTGCCCCCTGTGCAGTGAAGACCTGTTAGGTATCTGTATCTTTCTAAATCTAAGTCCTGGAAAGAATATACGTGGAGTAGATATGAGTCAGACCTCAGTAACAGTCAAGATGAACTACAACCAAGGTTTGGGATAGAGCCACCAGACCAAATCCAGCCTGGGTCAGCCACCTCCAGCTGACTTGCACACTTGCAGGCCCACAGATCTGTGAGGGAGAATGAGTGATCATTACGAAGCTGTGGGGCTGTTTGTTATGTAGCGCTACTGCAGCAACAGTTAACCAATATCTTCGTTTTCTAATAAAATGTCACCATAGACTGACCTTGGATGCCAGACATGGTGGGGACACAGGAAACAACCCAGCAGAGAGACCAATCTCTTTTTGGTTTGAGGGATGGGATCTACATGAAGGAGAAATTGTGGGACTCAATTAAGATACAATTAAGATCTTCTTCCCTGGTCTCCTTTTTATCTACTGTCCTCATTATCCTGCTTCTTTTTCTTCTCACTGTGGGAATGGTGTGACTGTTGCATGCTGATGAGTTTGTCAGTAGCCCAACTTCTGAACTAGAGATGTCTGGTTAATTAATTTGGATTTAAGCTCTCTAGTCAGCCCTTGATAGACCCATGACTGAGTGCCTTGGAAGGACTTGATTTCTCCTGGGCATTTTTTTTTTTATACTTAGAGGTCAAGAGCATTTGGTATCTATCTAGAATTAATCTCAAAGTGAGTTTTGAAAAATGTATAAAATATACAACTTTCAATTGACTTAGGTTACTTCTGGGACCCTCTCCCTTCCCAGTGCTAAGAAGTGTTTTTGCAGTTCACCTCTACAATTTGGTTACAGAAAAGTTCACCATCAGGAGAGTGTAAATACTTGCTGAGCACGAAGCTTTACTGGAGCTCAGACAGAATGTGGGTACCTTGCCATGCACTCCCAGTTGAAGTGAGGTGGTAAGTAGAAGTAGAGCTCTAATTCCCAAAGACAGGTGGGACTTAGTGCAAGAAGTCAGAGCCCCAGTTTTCTACCTCACTGTTTCTGGATGTGCTGTCCAGCCTTTCATATATCTTCATCTTTACACCCTCTAACTCCCTCAAAGGTCTAGTCTCTCTAGATTTCAGCTGGCTTACACAAAGTTAGTCATGCATGGAAATCCTGTAGTACTGACTGTCATGGCTTTCAACATTTTTGCTCCATCCCACAACGAGAAATGATTTTTACATCTGTTCCTAACGCACTTTATCTAAGTCTAAGTTTTTCTGCCTTAGTCTTCTATTTCCCAGAAGACTAAGAAGAGGATTCATGGCAAGTGGTTTATTTGGGAGATGATGCCAGGAATGGCCAGTAGGAGAGCAGGTAAGTGAGCTAGGGTAAGTAAGGGAAATGTTAGAAATACACTATCAGCAGGAGCTTTTTCTCACTGGGCATACTGGGAGACCGTTTTTTTTTTTTTTTTTTTTGACACTGTTTTCAAGTTGGCTCCCCAGAATCCTAATCTGATCTTCATGCTCTTGTGTCATTGTCTCCCACACTGAGCTATGTGTGTCCAGTAGAACATGGCAGAAGTGATGTTGTCTCCGGCAGTCACCTTCTGAGATGGCCCCTTTAGTCCACCACTTGGCTTGTATGTCCTCATGTAATCTTCTCCCTTAGAATGGGGCCACTTATAACTGATAGAAGTGACTTGGTTCTGACCAGAAGAATACAGCAAAGGTGATGGATGTCACTTGTGAAATTTGGCTACAAAACTCTGATTTTTCCTTAACTTGTGCTCTCTCTTGCTCTTTCCTTCACTGACCCCGAGGGGAAACCAATTGCCATGTCATGAGCTTCATTGTGGCAAGCTTCCCTTCATGAGGGGGACCCTAAGTAAAGTGCCCATGAGTAAAGATGGGATATGGGTTGGGGTAGTTACAGGAACTGCTAACTCACACTCAGTTGAAATCTCACCTACCTCATGTATCTCCTCCCCAACTGGAATAACTTCCTCTTCATTTAGAACCTGAATCCTCCAGGATAATGTCCCTGATCAAAGGAAAAGGACACATGTCTCTTTACATCATCTCTTTACAGATGTGCCCACATCTGGCACTCTCTTTGTTAGGCATTTATGTTTCTCGGACCAATACCAACTGCTTGTTGATACTGCTGGTGACAGAGTCAGGGGCTAGGCTTTTTCACAGTGTATATTTCTAGTTTCTTTCAAGGACCTGGTTATAATTCCCCGATGGGTACTGACCTCTCCCATTGCCCCAGCCCTGACCCACCCAGCTTTCACTATGGCTTCCTGCTGCCCCTATGCCTGGCAGGAACATGGGCGCATGTTTTATAGGAAAGACAAGTCAAGCTCAGCCATTTTCTGTGATGACGGTTTGACCTTGGAGGGACTAACACTTTCATTCTCACCAAATAGCTGAAGTCAGTACAGGCTGCTCCAGGCTCTCCTCTTGTGCACATACCTTTTCTACATGAATGTTCTCTACTTGGGTGGATGGATGCCTTGCACCCCAAGGATGGACAGACCAAGGATCCCAGATCTTTAGCCCTGACTGCTGGAGTCTTTTGACTTGATCTTGAGGTGGGAAAGCACTCACACCATGGGGGGAGGCAATCCCATTTCTCACATCCAACACTGCTTTCTGGTTGGTGACCAGCTTCTGTTTCTGGAGCACTGGAAGTCTTACCCGACACATTGTAACATAAATAAAACCCCCTTTGCAGTGCTGGGCAGTAGTGGGAACTCCACAAATGTCCATTTCCTCCTTTTCAGTGTCTGGTGATGGGTCATGTGTCTGTGTGGTTGGTCTGAGGACAGAGGCTTTAGTCCACAAATGGGACTCGCTGGGAGGGGAAAAGAAAAGGGGAGCATTCCTGGTTCCAGTGCAGAGCCTCACAAGCAGGTGCTGCAAGAAGCCCTGGAGAGTGAAGATGGGAGCTGATGTAGGAGACTTTTCAACGAAAGCAACTGCACAGAGACACTGAGGTCAGAGTCACTTTCTGATGTTTGTGAGGAAACTTGGGGACAGGGGGAAGGGGTGGGAAGGATGAAGTTGAAGTTAGCATGGTCTTTAGTGGGTAGTGGCCCCCACAAGCCAGGGCTGTCCTCTTCCTGGTTGCCCTTTATTGAGCACCAAGCTGCTGCCACCCACTTGCCTCTTTTCTGTAAACTGGCTAGACCAGAGGCTCTCACAGACACTCTCCCTTCCAGGGGCTGCCCAGGTTCCCCCCTCCCCTTCCTTTCCTCCCTTTCTTGTTCCAGCCACATATTTCTGCATCTACTACAAAGGTCAGAAAAACAAATCAATGAGAAGGACCCAATCATCCTGAGACCTGACTCTGGGATGGGAGGTGGGGAGCGAAGTCGCTCGATAAAATGAAAGAGAATTTAAAAATTCCACGAACAAGGCACAGCATGGGGTCCTGATCAAAAGACTAGACAGTTCCAGCTTCATGTGTGCAGGGCCTGGATGCTCTGAGGCTGTGGAGAGATGGCTTCCAATCCTCAGCCCACCTAACGCTCCTTCCCAATGGGTGTGCACATGCACATACACACACACGTATACTCAAGTGCACACAAGTACATACAGACACACATGTATACACAAGTACACAAATTTCCTGGGCTACCACCTGACTGCTGTAGAAAGATCTGATGAGTTTCTAGAGCTTGGAAAGCAGAGGGGAAAGAAGACGCTTGCAATACTCTCCTATCACTGCAGTGGCGCCAGTTTCCAAGACTGTTCTAGCACCTCCAGCTATATCAGGGAGGTAGCATATCCTTTGAGAACCAGATGAATGTATTTCTAGTAACTGAGTAATGGAATGTTATAAGTCCTATCTGATTTTTCCTGATCCAGTATTGGAAGAAGGTGGAAAAATAAAACCCCATTAGTCATCAAAACACTGAATTTTAAAGTCCCATAATTTTGAATGGCATCTCTTTCACAGAAAGATTTTATGTATATGTATAATGTAATATATATATATATATATATATACATCTCATTGTACACACATATATGTGACTATATATACATACTAATATATAATGAGAAGGTAGCATATGTGCATATCTCTATTTGAGGGTGTATATGTGTATGTGGTCATGTGACTATTTTCTTGCTTGTTTCTGAAGAGTTTTGAGGTGGCTTGCTAATTAAAACAGAGTAGACAATGAATCATCTAACAATAAAGCAGAATAAAGATTATGGGTAGGATGCAAAAGTAGATAATTAAAGATTTCTGAGCTGAACAGATTAAACTCTTGAAAGTTTAGGCTCCAAAATAAACCCTCCTAGTTACCTTGTTTTTGTTTTACCAAAAACAGTTTCATTGCCCAACTATTTCTTGCTTTGCAGTAAGTCCTAGAAATGGTGACTGGATTCAGCAACTTAAGTATGTTTGGGTGGTGGCAGTCAACAGTATGTTGGCTTATATGTGTGTGTTTTTACATATCTTTTCTTTGTTTCTCTTTTTTTAAGTAGTGAAAAAACCATAACTATATCCTGCATTTGAAAGCCCCTTTCCATCTTATTCCTCCAACAATTCTGGCATAAGCATCCTTCTTCCCATCATGTGAAGCTGTGGAGAGTTGAGTGTGATGTCCGTTCTATGGACAAACCACAGTATATTTACCCATTCTCCTTTTGATGGACAAGAGGAGTGTTGTTATCATCATCTGGGTGAAGATTCTCCAGGACATTTTCCCTCTGCTTCTTTGAGCTCAACCTGACCCTTTATGGGAATACACCTTTGTCTGTTCACCTAAGGCTAGTGGCTGTCTTACTGTGAGTTAGGAGCCCAAAAAGGAATGAGGGAAGGAGCCTGGAAAATCACTGAGTCACATTCTGTCTCCTCCCAACTTACTAACTTTTGCTTTGTCACACAACTTTTTTAAGGCACTTAATCCAGTTACTTATTTGTATTCATTCATTCTATGATGTAAGTGAAATCATGCAGTTTTTATCTTTCTGTGACTGGTTTATTATATTTAACATCATGCACTCAGGATTTATTGATGACAAGATTTCCTTCTTTTTATGTTTTGTGACTGAGTAATATTCCATTGCAGGTATACACCACACTAAAAAAATCTAGCTATCTACTAATAAACATCTATATATTTTTTACCTCTTGACTATTGCAAATAATGTCTCAATGAACATAAGAGTGTAAATATCTTGCTTGCTTCTGCAGCATATATACTAAAATTGGAAAGATACAGAGAAAGTTAGCATGGCCCCTGCTCAAGGATGACACACAAATTTGTACAAATATCTTTTTGAGATACTGACTTCAGTTCTTTTGGATATATACACAGAGGTGAGGATACTGGATTATGTGGTTGTTCTATTTCTAATAGTTTTGAGGAAATCTTATGCTGTTTTCCATAGCAGCCACACCATTTTAAAGGTAGATATTAAAAAAAAATTTTTATTAATTTTTAAATTTTTTTATTTATATATAAGTTTCACAACATTGTAATCGCAGGGATTTACCTTCCCACCCTCTCCTCCATTCCCCCCCTTTCCCTCAAAGTTGTTGCTTCAGTGCTTAGCTTGTTTTGACTTTTCCTCAAGGCTTTTGTTTGTTTTTTCACTATATCCCATATACTAGTGAAACCATTTGGTTTCTGTCTTTTTCTTTTTGACTTGTTTCTGCTAGTATGACTTCTTAAAGGTAGATATTATTAATACATACAGGCATGGTCACTAGATTGACTAGTTAGACACACTTTCCCATGGCTTGCAAATTAGGAGTAGGAGCTAATTTTTGATCTTTGGGGAACTTCAAAACTTAAAAATAATTATCAGTCACTTTATAACTAACCAGACTTATTCTCTTGGGAAGTTAGTTCTCAGCACACTTGTTCACTAGCACTTCTGAGTAGTTAGTCTGGGAACTGACAGTCTAGGAAGCTGGTGGGCAGCTGGTGGCCTGCTCCCATGTAACATGGGGAGCAGAGTGGGGGAGACTAAGAAGAAAAGGTCCAGAGAGACAAAATGACTCAATAAATGCTTCTGGTTGAGTGGTTAGCAGAGCCAAGAATATAATTTTAGATGATCAGATGGCATAAGTTCTGATCTCATGCTGCATTGTAAGATTTTTATTTCAAAAAGATTTCAGTTATTTCCTACTAAATTTTAAATTTTTTTCTCAATTTAAAATTTGAAGTTTTTAAATTGGGGGTTTGAAGAATCCCCCAATTTTGATTTCCCCTCTTTACATATACAGTGTAACTTTTAATCTTCTAATAGGTAGAATCTATTTCCTCATCCTTTGAGTCTGAGATGCCTGGATCACATGACACTAGCCCTTTCTGAGCCTGATCAACCATCATATGATGAGCCCAGGCTGGCAAGATAAATGGAGGTGATAGGTTGAGTGGATATGGCATCTTAGCCGAGGCCATTCTAATCAGTCAGTTCCCTGCTGACCTGGTAGCTGATTGCAAAGACATGACTGATTTGAAACTAGAAGGACCAGCCATTTGAAGCCAGCTCAAGCTATCAAAATACAGAATCATGAGATAAAGAAATAGATGTTTTTAAAGTCACTATGTTTTAGGCGATTCATTACATAACAAAAAGCTAGTAGATAAAACCCATAGAGTGTTTAACATGAAGAATGAATCCTGATGTAAACTATGGACATTGGGTGATTATGTTGCATCAGTGTAGGCTGATCAACTGAAATACTCTGGTGAGTTGTTGCTAACTGAGAGTCTGCACAGTGGGGACTGGACTACTAAGAAATCTCTATACTTTCAATTTCTCTGTGAACTTTAAATTGTTCTAAAAATGATAGTCTTAAAAAAAACCAAAACCAGATAGTTGATTAAGGAAATGATCTACGGAATCTCTAGAATCTTAGTTCAGTTGCCACAAAGGCCCACTGTAACACTTTATGACAGAGAGAATGCTATGTTTTCTCCGAAACATTTAATTTCTACTTGTTCACATAGGATCAAAAAAATTTCTCAGCCTTTTTACATCTAGACCAGGTGATATCATTGATCCTGACCAAATGTAATGTGAGCAGAAGTGGTGAGTGTTATCTCTTGGCTGGAATAATTTAAGTGCTCAGTATGCTTTCCTCAAACTTTCTCTTTACTTCAATTGTTAGCTGGATGAAACCAGAGTGACATCAAAGACCATGACAGGAGAGACACAAAATACAAGCAGACAGCTTGGAAGAGACTACCCCATCTTTGTGTCCATCTTTGATGAGAACTGTTTATGCTTTGTCACAGCATGTATTGCCCCATAACTTCTTGGAGACAAGGCACAGTGAATGCCCTAGGACTCCAAGGGAATTAATTTTCAAGAGATTTAAATTTATTTATTTTTATTTTAAATACACCTAAATAATCCATTGCACATGCTTCAAAATTCAAAAGATAAAGAATTTGAACAAAAAATTTGGCTTGTACCTACTCATGATCCAGTGTTTTCTAGCCAACGTTTTCTTTTAAGGCAACATTAGATATTTTCTTTTATATTTCAGAAATATTTTGTGCATATGCAAATAAATAAATATGTAAATATTCAAAGTGTATAATATGTACATTTATACATACACATTCTGCAAATGGGGATAACACATTTTATGTTATCTTAAAAATTTTTTAAAAATTATTTCCTTATAGTACATAGTTTCCATATTTTTAGTTGCATTTTATTTCATTAGTGAACATTAATTTAACCACCTCCAAGTTGATTACATTTAGCTTATTCTAATCTTTTGCTAACAGAAGCAGCGTTCAGTAACTCCATCCTCACATATATGTTATTGCTCATGCGTGTGAGCTTATCTTACTAGAATTAGAATTGGATAGCATTTGGCATTTGTGTTATTGAAGAAAGTTTCCAAATTTCCTTCACAGAGATTTTACAATTTATATTTCTATTGGCAATATAAAAAGTGCCTTTTTTTCTGTTACTTCCCCAATACAATTGTGGATAACCAGTGTTCCGAATCTTGATGCACTGATAACTTCTCTATTTTAAATGCACTGTGAATCTTTTCATATATTTAAGAATGACTGGTTTTCTTTTTGTGAATAGTCTTAGTCATGTGCCCATTTTTCTGTGCTATTGGATTGTTGATCTTTTTTCATTACTTTGAGTCATAGCAGAAGAGATTCATGTTGAGAAGGAGGAGTCTTCTTTTCTTTTTTTCAACTGAGCTCATTACTCAGAGAACCCAGACTGGAAAGCAACCATTGCCAATCCATCTGGACATGTGGAGAAAAAAGGAGACTCTAGCTTTATTCAAGATCACACCCATTGGACCTCCAATGAGGCCTGGCACACAAGAGGCACTTAATAAATATTTACTGAATTTCCAATTAGAAAATGAATGCCAAATGGTAGAGCTTGGAGAATTTTTTATCCCTCATTGAATTCCTTCTCAAACTTGGTCCCTGCTCTGACAAATAATTCCATGGCATGGTCTTGGGCATTGGTAATGTAGGCACCAAATCATCTTCTGCTACATTACCTGGAAGAGAATACCAGAAGATATTTAAAGCAGAACTTATCTTCTAGAAATCTTCCCCACAATTCCAGGACTTGGAAGTGGGTGGGTGGTGGGTTCCACATGGAGTTAAATGATGATATACATGGTGCCTGAGATTAAACCTTCCAATTTCCACTTAGTCCTTCATGTTCCTATGGCAGAATGGGGTAAAATGGAGGGATAGGTGGGCATAATAGCATTCTATCCCCCAAGCCTGTGCTCCTGTGAACTCCAGTGCTGCTCTCTCCTTATCACTGTCAAAAACACCTTCATGGCAGGTTCTGCTTGGTTTGAGTCCCCTTAGCAGCTGACTCTGAGATAAGGATTTATGCTTATTTGGAAGTGAGGGAACTCTGGTGGGCAAGAGGGCAGGAGAGCCAGAGAATGGGAACAATCCAGGGCAGAGTGCATTGACTTTACAGTTACTGCTGTGTACAACTAACTTCTGATCTCATTGGAGAGGTTCTGAGAGCCAGTGTAGACATTTCTCAGAGCTAGCCTACCCAAGGGGTGAGAAAGACATGGTCTCTCTACATGAAGATCAATTAATCCTTGCATCTGGCCTGTTTGGTTTGCAGAACAGGGGCAAGAGAAGGTCCTCTGCAAAGAGGTACCAGCCCTGCTGGTAAATGGACGATTGAGCATTCCAAGTGGTCTTGGTGAGAGAATATGGGCAGGGCACTGGCATCTTCTGCTCAGTCATTTTCAATGAGCCTCATCTCCAGTCTGATCCACCTCATTTCCCCAACCTATTTTCCTCCCAGCAGCCAAAATGAACCTTCTAAAATGAAAACTCACTTTCCTGCACCTAACACAAAGCACAGACCCCATAACAAAGACTCACAAGGCCCTAGGAGGTCCAGTTCACCAGCTTCTTGATTCATAACTGTCTCTGAGCCCCACACATTTCCTGATGGCAGTGCCTGTGGCTCCCATTCACCCTGTACCGGCTGCCTGCTGAGCTCCCTGCTGCACTGACCTCACTAGCCCCAGCTTCTAGACCTGATTGTGCTTTCTCTCTGCCTGAGGTGCAGAGGTTCCGGTTGCTGTGAGCACCTCCAGGGCCAGGAAGGCCCACATGGCCCCTGCGCTCACAGCCCCAGGTGCCTGGCATGCCAGAGGCCATCAGTGCCGCCTGTAGAATGGATGAGTTGAAAAGGTGGAACTTTGTAGTCATTTCTTTATTTAGTCATGAGGCTCCTGCTTTTATTCCTATTCAAAAACAACAAGAATAACAAAAAGCCAGCAGAAAAACCCTGGCAAAGGACTCTCTCCGAATCACACAGATGGTGAGCTCGCTCTGACGTGAAAACCGTGAACTTTCTTGTGACATGAGTTTGTTTGCCATTTCCCTGTTTCTGTGTCGACTGTTAGTTCAGTCTTGTGGATGTGATCTTTTACTGTTCTCATTCAGAATCTCTACCCCTTGTCTTAGGTAGTAATGATGCACCGAGCTTGAATAGTGGGGGCACAAGGAAACGTTTTCCTGCTTCCTCCAATTTTCACCCTCTTCCTCAGAGTTTCTTGGAAAGTGCAGAGCTTCTCTTAGTTCTGGACATCAGCATTTCTGTTATCACATATTGTCATTCAGGTCTCCTCAGGACAGAGAGCTCATTGCTGTCTTCCAAGAAGCCCACCTATTAAGAGTCCCACACCAGAGAAGCCCTCACTCTCCAGAAACAAACCCCTTTCCAGCAGTCTGAAATGGAATTAACGTCCCAAAGGACCCTATTGCAGCCTTTAAGAACCAATCACAATTGGTCCCACATTGAGTTTCCATGGGCTTTAGTTTTCCTCCAAATCTCATGGCTCTTGCGTTAGGCACCAGCTCCATAAGTTGCTTAGAAACTGCTTTGCGTCAGCAGGCTCATCCAGGTCCCCATGTGCAGGGAGAGTGATAAGCACTGCTATTTTTTTTTTAATACAGACATATAATTAAGGAAAACGTTCTGATGTCTGAAAAGTCCAACCAACCAGAGAGAAAGACCTCAAGGTGGAACAGAGCTGGGGATTTCAACGTAGAAAATGAGTAAATATGACCCCTCATTCACTCCTTTTTTTCTAAACTTAGGGTCAGCAATAATTTTAGGTGACTCACTCCCCTCCCACCCACCAGGGACCTGCTTCTTTTGTGACCTTGCCCGGTCCTTCAGAACTGAAGATGTTTCTCAAGGGGGGAGACACTTCCAACTCTGTGTCTTACTATTCTAAAGAGAAAGAGGATACAGATGGCAGATGGCAGTAGGCAATTGTTGTGCTGGTCCGATCAACCCCCACATCCTTTCTACTAACAGCATTTTGATTTTACATTGGGCTACCATCTCTCCTCTTCAAGGTCATAAGGTTTGTGGGGGTGACTCCACCCAGCTCTGGAAGCAGACACAGGACTTAGGGCTGGCTGGAGCTTTGGGTTAAGGATGGACACTGGGCAAGTCAGTCCTGGAACTTGGTTGGGACTCTGGGAAAGGGGATGTTTTCTTTCGATTTGAGTTCCAACTCCTGGTCTTGCCCAGGAGTTGCAGAACCAACTGCAAAACCAACTGTGACATGGGCTTTTATCATTGCCAACCAAAATAGTCCTGGAAAGTAAGCATGCCGGTCCTTCATTCCTCTCATCAACGATCTGCTTCCCACCTTCTAAACTGGGCCAAGGAAAAGGACTTTACTTATGGCCTTGATACCTGCTGGTATAAGTATGTATTCTCTGCTGAGAAAGTGAGTTAAGGGGCACTAGGGCAATAATATGGGGAAGGGAAAAGAAATCTGGGAATGTTCTTTGATCAGCAGAAATGTGTAATATAATCCATGAATGTGGTATCTGCAGAGAAACATCAGATATGACTTGTAACTCTAAGAACTGTTACATAGAAAAAGAGTGACAGGGTGCATGCTTAAGTAAAGCAAAAGCAAAAGGCCTCACTGGAAGTCCCTATAGCATTCCCATGTGGCCACAGTTGTAGGAGACATGGAGGGTGGAGACAGACTTCCAAAGGTTTTTGGGTCAGAGGCTTAGACTGGTCAGTGGTGGGGAGAATAGAGGGATGGTGTAGCAAAACCATGACAGTTGGAACCAGCATGAATCTGCAAGGCTGGAGACTACCCAGTTCTTTAAAATCACGTCTCCACTTCTAAGTGATGGTGTCTTCCTGTTGTCCTTCTGTCCCTTTCTTTCCTCATTACTTTCTGTTCTCTCCTTCCTGTTCTGCCTTTCTCCAACACACTGCTGGGTTAGGGTACAAGTGGAAAGACACGGTGGTGGGGCACATTTCTGTTTGCTCTTGCACACTCTTGGGAGTCCAGCATGGAATAAACAGGCTTTGAATTACATCAGGATGTAAAATAGGTTAGACTGAAGGAAGAACCAAACAGCGCTCCTAAAAAGACCAGCAATGGTTGCTAAGGCAACATGCTGACTCTTTCCCTGGAGGAATTTTAAAATAGGTCACACATTCCTTTTTATGGGAGGTTGGGAGTCCTGCCAGGAATGATGATGGGGTCAGTGAAGGACTCAGCCTGAGAGGTCAAGTTCTGTAAATCATAGGTCTGAAATCTCAGTATATAAAATCTGTAGAGGGACATCTCTCTCACATTTGCTGGTCTGTTTTATGAGTGACCTGCTTGCAGAGTTTGGTAGGTAGATATGTTAGTATGAGGGAGGGAAGGACCTGTGTGATTATGGTTTCTTGACATACCCTCTGGGGTTGAAGACCCAAGTGTCACCTGGGTGCATCTCAGGCTGCTGCTTCACAGCTTTCCTTTCAGGGTTGGCATGGGGTCCTCCTGAACATCCTTGTCTTCTGTCGCTGGCTCCCTAGAGTGTGGAATCTATCCTGGAGTTTCTGATATGCCTGTTATTGACCAGGAGATGCACTCAAGCTACTGAAATTTTGGACAGGTCCTCTGTGATAAACCCTAGAAGCACAGGGCAAGGAAGAGATGAAATGGTGCAGAGAAATGACTGAGCCCTGGAAATGGTCTGGAGCATCCATGCAGACATTATCAACTTCCTTTTAAGTTCAGCATTTTTGTGTCTCAGAGGAAATTGCTGAATTGGGGGTAATCACACATCTTGAGAACCTGGCTGGCCCCAACCCAGGTGTCCCTTAGTCAGAGATAGTTTCCCTGAAGTCCCACCTCAAAGAAGTTGTATCTCATTTGTGCTCTCTCATGGCCTCTCTTATTTTCCTTTCTAATTTGTATTCATGTGTTTATGATCATTTGATGAACATCTGCCTCTGCAGTAAGAATGGGAGGGCAGGGCCTTCTCTCCTAGGTTTTCCACTGTATCCCCAGTGCCTGGCACATGATAAGGGCTCAGTAAATGTTTATTGAATGAACAAATGAATGATCAGAAACCCTAGTTGGTGGTTGCACGTGTCTTTGCTTAATAAGACACAGGGGAAATGAAGACATCACTACCTAATAAATGTAATTTCTCTGGGAGGAAAAATCTTAGCAAATATGAGCCCATGTGATGTATATAAATAATTAAACGGGCTCTTGGTAGTGAAAAGTGAATAATTTCTAGAATTACACAGCCTGGTCGAATCTTACTTTTGTTTGTTCATTTAATGCAGCAGACTTTAAAATCTGCATCTGTTGTTTCCACCTGCTGAATTCCATGGACTAAAACACATCTGTGTTGCTTTAGGTTCTTGGCAGAGGTATTTCAGCTCAAAATCTCTTCCTAATTGTTGCCCATTAGATACTTGTCATTATGTTTCTCTCTGCCTTCCAGTAGGGCAGTGGGCAGGTCTGTGCCTTGCATGTTTCTGCTCATGCTTCCTTGGGGATGACCACAGTAATAGCATTTGGTGTGTGCACATGTGTACGCAGACATGCTTGCATGTGCATGTGTGTGCAAGAATGTAAGCACATGTTTAGGCACTGAGCAGACAGAGTTAGATCGGTGGTCTGGGGGAATAAAGAAGCCACTCCTATAGAAATGAGTGTTTTTGGAATTGGAATCGGTAGGTAAAGAAGGAAACACATAAGTGGTTATTGAAGGGCTTATCTTGCCATTAAATTTATGATAAACAAGAAGCTTGAGGGGAATAGGAAAACATTGATGAAAGAACTAGATGGGTAATAGGAAAAGGTTATGATTCTGGTTACTGTAGTGTGCCACGTGGAGACTCAGGGTAAGCAAAGTCTCCAGCTAGCTTGTGTGACTCTCTAGACTCTGTTATCATCTCAACTAGAGATAACTATAAGCCATATAAAAAAATCTCCTTTATATCAGCAGAGACTGACACAAGGGGTCCCTGGAAAGGCTTGCTGGGTGATTGATGACTGGTAACTCTCCCAGAATTCCTTCAGTCATGGAGAAAGAGATGGGGTTAACAACGGGTAATTGCCACTTTCCCCATCTGTAGGAAATGTTGAAATATATAGAAGTTGCCAAGCTAGCAGCTGCATCCCCCAGTCTGCCTTGTACCTATGAATATACAACCCGTTTTCACTAATAGAATCTGAGAGGAGTTGATCTGTGTTGCTTCTGGACCATGACTTTTAATAAAAGAAGCACATATACATGTGTGCCCTCTCTTCATTTGTTCCTCTTCTTTCAATTGGAAAGGTAGGACATTGAGGCCTTAGGAAATGAGAGTGATGAACACCAGATGGAAAGATCCTGGAGCCCGAATGACTATGTAGAGAGGAGACACCTGCAAACTTTTATCATGCAAGGCTATTACATGCTTGGGTCTATTTTTCATGGCAGGTAGATATACTCTGAATAATACAGACAAAATAATCTACATCTGAACTAGTTAAGTGGAAGAATATTGAAGATGGTTCCTGAACTGTATATATACATTCTGTCCCACACTTATGACTAGACTCAGCGGCTAATTTTGTAGAAAGGTTCAATAATCTTTAGTTTTGTTAAAGATGGTCACTTTTTTAAAAATATGGTTCAAAAAGTAAAATATCATGAAAAAAATGATAGTACTTACTCTCATTCCCACCCCATCTACCCTATTTGTTGTATTTTTCCTAACACAAAAAGGGGTTGCTACTTTTCTTAGATTCTGTGTGTATGTTTATACAAATATAAGCATATGCTTATATATGCTTATTATGTTTGTATATTTATATATTAACAGATGCTTATATTTATATAAACATATACTTAATATATGCAAATCTATTTAATACATAAATGTAAGTATACATGCATATTTAATAGCACATGTATATATATTCTTATATATAATATTGATCCATCTCTTACAATAAAGCGAGCATATAAAGATGTTCTATTTTTTATATTCTTGGTGTAACAATAAATCTTAGATACCTTCTGTATCAGTACATAAGAAACTCCATTCTTTTTTCACATTATGTAGTATTGCATTAAAGGGTTACCATAATTATTTTAACTAGTTCCCTCTTGATGTATGCTTAATTTATTTCTAATCTATCATGAGTGCAGGAATACTATAGAATACATTTCTAAAAGTGGGATTACTTAGTGAAGAGGTGAATGCATTTATAATACGCATGAATATTTGCTCCGCCTCTGAATACGGTGTCTGAGGAAATCCAGAACATATCCATTCTTGGTGTTTGAGATTTCATTTCTCTATTCTCCTGCCACCAGTTGAAGTGTCCAGTTGAACTGAGTTATTAGTGACCACAGCTGAGTGTAAGTGTGGTTTGTTAGAACCTGCCAATGTAGGAGCTACCATCCTTCTAGATCCCTTCAGTCTCTGCTACCTGAAATGGCATATAGGTATTCTACTCTTCTGTAACATGGTGCCCATGATGCTGTGAGAGCTGACCTATGGTTTCCAATCTGTCAAATGGGGAATAGAGACTTATTGGCTGCTCCAGGTATAAGACAGAGTTGCAGAAATTGTGTGGGTTGGGTTGGAGTGGTGGGGTGGGAGGGGGATTTCTGTACTCAAACCATTTGAGTTTGATCCTTTTCTTAACTGTGACCTTAGTAGGTATGTACCCTCTTGAGAAGACCTTGGTTTCCTCAGCTATAAAATAGCTACAAAGTTACTGATTATAGAAATAATATAGGTAAAACATTTGGCACAGCACATGGCATAAAGTACTCAAAATAAATATGAATATGAAATGATCTAGATGAATCAGCAAGATTTATTTGTTCTGATTGGCTTTATAACTCTTGTAACTGGCCTTATAACTCTCTTCATGGAAAGTGTGGTTATGACATTTACACACCATCAGCAAACTCCCAATTTTTGTCACATTTATTCCTCTTATCAACTCTTCTTGATAACAATAGGATCTGTGACATTGTTGGTATATTTTGAATGAAGGCTTTTGGTTTGAGATTAATCAACTCAAAGTGAAATAAACTCAAAGCCCACAAGGGTGATCAATTCATAGACAAATGCCCCCCACCATCTTAAAGCTGTGTTTCAGTTGCAAACCAAATGACATTTATATGGTGTTAGTGCAGTACAAAGGAAATTGAGAGCAATACAGCTTGTAGCATATCTGCTGATTTAGATATATGGTCCTAATAGATCGGTGTCTACAGTGGATGACTCTTACACAGCGACAATTCTGAGGGCTATGTGATTTCAGAGTCGATATAACCTTAGGTTATAATTGAAGATCATCTTTTTATCCTCAAAATTAAGCCATAAACCTGAAGTGTAAACACTTAATGAATGAACGAGCCAGTGGAAAAACACCCTAAGAAGTGGAGTAAACTAATGAAATCATGGAGAAAAAACTCATACTTTTAGAGAGAATGAGGTTTTGTTCTATGGTTGACCTTACTTCATGGGTCATTATTTCCACTGACCAAGAGTTGATTTTATCCAATAATCAGTATTTATTGAGTGCTTACTGTGTGAAGGCCTAGGCCTAGGGACTGGCAGGCATATAAGGGTGACCAATTCTTTGTCATTTAATTTTGTTAGATGACATTTCAGTCTGGTAGGGATTAGATATCACAATCTGGTTGACCTGTAATGATTTTGCTCTAGGATCCTTACTGACTTTTAGAAAAAGCAGCTTTGAACATTTTTTGCTTATTATGATGCACACATGAAACTTATTATTAAATAGGAATAAGTATGAAACACAGGAAGTCTGACCAATAATATAGAAGTGAGCCTGAGCTCAAACACCCCACTGCTGCTAGCCACCCCACATCACTGGTGAGAAGGAGGCAGGGAGGAAGTCAAGAAATAAGCCAGGTGATCCAAAGACTTCCCCAGTCATAGTGACCTCTGCCCTGATCTCAAGCCCTCATTTTGTCAACAGTTAATTGTAGCCCAGCTCAGTCCTTTTGAAGGCAGACTTAGTCATCTTTTGAGAGAAGACATAAATGAATTCTCAGCTGCCACTTCATCCAGCAGGGCTTAGTAAATTAGATCTACATACATGTTGTAGATGTTATAGTGACCTTCTGTAAACATGGCTTGAAGAGAGCCTCCAGACCTGTAGTCCTAACTTATATCTTATTTCTTAAAATGCTCCTTGTAAGGATATATTTTCTCATGTTTTTATTATTTATTTGTTTATTCTTGGTCCAGAAAGCATGTAAAACCAAATTTTCTGATTTGCAAAAACCCTGATTTAGATAAAGGATGATTGAGTAAAGAACAACCATCCCAATGCCCCAGCATTGGGCATCTTCCCATAAAGTGGGAAATAGAACAGATGGAAGGCTTTGGGGGATTCTAGAAACACCCCTAGGCATACGTCGCCACAGCAAAGGACTGTGAATGACCATCTCTTGTAATCAACTGTGCTAGCTAATGTGCTAAGTGCTTTATCAATATAAGCTTAGTTCTTACAAAATTCTTCATAAAAGGAACTATTTTATATTCTTATAGATAAAGAAACCAAGGCTCAGAGAACCTAATTCCTCACAGACTGCCCAGCAGAAGTGATAAGATGTTAATTCCTTCTTGGAGGCTATCATTTAGGCAGACACTGCAAACCAAGTGAGATCAGGCTTTGTCCGGTATAGCATTTAAAAACAATCCAAGTCAAACAAATAAGCAAAAAACAACCTAAGTTTATTTAAAAGCAGGAAATGTCAGATAAAAAGCTAGGCTTTGGATTTTTCTTGAAGAACCATGGATCTGTGCACCAAGTGATAAAATTGACTGAGTGACAACTATTTTGTCAGGCGGGAGAAACCTCATAGATGACCATAGTTCTTCTTTGACCAACTTTATTCATTTATATCCTCTGCCTGCCCCCTTAGTCATTTGGATTTGGTATCCTTGATCTACAGTTCTCTGTGGCTGATGGTAAGGTATGTGGTATAGGTCGGGGTGGTGGAGGAAAAGATAGGCATATGGGGGATGAAGGATGATGGCACAGAATATTCAGGATGTTTTGGAACTAGTTTAAAAATTCCAAGCTGTGTTAAGCACTTAGATTTAGATTATTTGAAACTGGACTCTGAATTTCCATTTATCTCTCAGTTTCCCTACAGTTTTTTTCTCACTCATTTTCCTTCTTGTGATCGAACTTGTCATTATTGTTACTGAAAAGTGATATCATTATTAGGGTCTCCACTGAACAGTCATCTTTGTTTGATAGTGATTAGCACTGGTAAGTTCATGGCCCCAGAATTCCATTTTTATGGTGTTTTTCATGACTAGTAGCCTTTGGAATTGTGTAACATAAGCCATGGTGTTGACACATACCACTGTGAATAAAATAGTTAAGAGTCTTTTCTCAAGAGCTAAGTCTCAGACAGTGATGTAGACTTAAAATGGACATGGACAACTAAAGAGGCATGTTAGTCTCGTGGAGGCAGTGCCAAAGCAGCATATATGAAAAAATGTGGAAAGTATGGATTGGTGTTTCAAATTTGGGAAAGATGAAACTGAAGGCTGTTCTATTACTCTTCACTCTGGAAAGGCATCCTGAAAGAGATCTATGTTTATGAATTAATTTATGGTAAAGGGATGCTTGCAGGCATAGGAATAAAAAGAAAGAAGAAAATCAACATTTTCAGGGAAAAAATTGTATAAGAATTTTTCCTTCCATATTAAAAAAAAATTACCTGGAACATTTCTTTTGACACAAAGGTAGTTATTCCAAAAAGAAAAAGAGCATTGATGCATTATATTTATTGCCTCCAAATGATTTTTAAAAATCCACACACTAGGATGATTTTAGTGCAATATTTACATTTATTTCCTATTAGTCATACACATTGCCAGCCCACTAGCCCAGATAAAAGCCAACTTAAAAAAATTCTTGTAGATTTCCAATTTAAAGTGCAAAACAGAACAAAGGTAATGACTTCATGAAGAACAGGAAGAACTTGGCTATCAAACAATTTATGTAGGCTCTCAGGAACCCATTGACTCATTGAATCACACCTGAAAATGAACTGTCTGCTTTGTGTTTGCTGCGGTACTGGGAGTTTTTAGATGCTCAGACTCTGGGGCACTTGTGCATCTAGTGAATAAATGCACCTTAGGATTCTGCCAGACAGGTTTCTCCTGCTAAATGGAAGGAAGAACTTCATCCAATATTACTGTCTGTTCTCTTACTTCCTCAGGGGTGCTTGGGTCTGCCATCTTACTCTTGCTGTAAATGCCCCAACCTTTGAGCCATATACTAAGCCAAAAAACTTGACTGTGAAGGATAATAAAACCTGAAGAAAACTTGAGCTTTGTGGTTATCAGTCTTCCTGTCCAAAACCTCAGAATTTAACATTGTAAACAAAGGTGACCACTGTGGCATTTGTGAATCTCTGTCAAGGACAGTCGCTCCAGGAGCATACAGCCTGAACGCAAGTTGGAAAACCCAAGTCCTGGAAGCCCTGAGGATTTCATTCCTTAACGAGGACCATGCTGACATTTGTGTCCTACAATTGACTCTTGCAGGTTCCCACCACTCCTGAGCTCCAGTTGCCCCCATGGTAACTTCTTTAATAACATGGCTGACTGTCTCCCCTTTCCTGTTTCACTGCCTGCTCTGCTGGTCTTTCCTAGATCACCTTCCAAAGCAATACTTTCACTAGAATCTTTATCTCAGAATCTCCTTTTAAGGGAAAGCAAAGACATGTGTTAAAAGATGAAAAGGAAGCCCCAGAAGAAGCAGGAAAGAGTGGTCATTAGGTTTGTCAGAGAGACTGATTAAGCAAAGTTAAAAGGGGCACTTGCTGGTGCTGGTGAGCCAGGGACTCTTTTAACCCTTTCTTTTCCCTTTACTACATTATAGTTTTTCTTGTGGTAACATGAATTTATACTATATGTGTTTTAGGTTTGCAGATCCATATGTCTTCAGATATACATTATCACCCTTGCACACCATCAATGATCCATAGTCTACTGGACCTCTTCATGGCTTTGTTACCCAGGCCCAAACTCTCTTTCTGTCATCAACTTCGTTTGTTTATCCTCTTTGCCAACTATGCTAAATGAGACCTTCCACATTTGTTAGATATGGAAAAAACCATAGTAAAACTTTTCACTCATGGATGCATAACCCCTACTGGAATGCCTGGTAGGTATGCTATAGCAGTTGCTGATTCTAAGCACAGACATGTCTGACATGTCTTTCAACTAAACCCCTTTAATAATTTCAATATAACTCCCATTGGTTCTCCACGTCCCACTTTCATTCTATACTGTCTGGTTGATTTGGTTTTCCAGTCCCAGTGTGGGTCTTTACATTCACCCATATTACATTCACTCATGTTTTGTAGCATTAGGCTCACCTTGTCTTGGGTTTGGTTTACCTATATTGACCTTTTCTTGGATTAGGTTTTAGTTACTGAAGTTCTGTGAACTATTCTTTCACCTAACTCTTGCTACCCTACCTAACTTTGAATTCCCCCACCCCCATCCCCACCCCAGTTATCCTCAGGATATCATCTGTGTCTTTATCCAAGGTGTTGGTAAAGTTCTTAACCAGGAGTAAAGTATCAGTAGGAAATTACATAGCTTGTGCCATGATTTCCCTTATCTTTGGAGTTTTTGCATAGGAAGAAGAGAAAGTGGCTCAAAGTAGCTTAAGAAAAAGTAGCTTTAAGCACCCTGAGAAATTTCATGCATTCTGATTTCTTCCTGGCATTTGGGTCCATGGTTTCCTATTTCTGCTGTGACTAATGCCTATTCCCCAACCTTTGCATACTCACATTTTTGCTCTTTCAGTGAGGCTCAGAGTGAGCTGTTGTGGTTGCCCTCAAGGAGTTTAGAACACTTGATTTTCAAGCTCTGATTCTCATCTCCTTTGGATTAACCTCATTGTTTCAACTGTATGGCCAAAGGCAAACTTATATTTTATTGTGGGCTGCCTACCATTGCAAGGTTGTTAGAGAGACAAGAGTTCCTCCATGTTGGACTATGAAAGAGAAAAAAAAGTGGTTGTACATTTATAGGATTCCTTCAGAGCCAACAATACCTCTTTAGTTAGGAGAGCATTCATGGGACAGATTTTGGAGACATCAGCATTTTAAGATATCATATATAGCCTTCTAGATCTCCTATTTTGTTTTCATGAAGACAGAACCTCTTCCACCCAGCTGTTTTTGGAAGCCTGCTGTTTGGGAGAAGTTGTTTATTCGTGACTGGGGAAACTCAATAATTTCCTGGAGTATCATTCTGATTTTAATTAGAATATTAATCAGCTGTGTTTTGTACAGTTTTGTTTAAAAATCCACAATACAATATACTAGAATTCCTAGGAACAGGGCCAATTTAATTTGTATTAAATATTTTGCCCCAGGTTAGCATTAGGAACTTATTATTGCATGTCTCATTCAGTTATTATTATTATAAATGTGCATATAGTATAAATTAAAATCATATTTCATTCAGGCAAAAATCTCTGTGTTCAAGTTCTAGTGAATGTCTATTCTTGAGGGAATTCAGTACTTGTGACACCTCTCATGGTAGAGATAGTAATGAACTGCTTCTGGGTCACTCCTTAGCCATTAACCAATTCTGGAAGAACATGATTTACCCTCTGCTTCCAAACCTGTACTGAAGACCTGGAGGAGAACCAGGTGATGTCCTTATTATTTATTTGTTGTTTTTTTTTGTTCAAGGAGCTTTTAGCTTTTAGCACTGTGATGAAGTGTAGGATGCAATGATGAATTTGTCCAGGCCCCTGGTCTTACTTGAGATCAGGAAAGACCTTTTGGAGTGTAGAATATGTGAACCAAGATGCACTGATAGAATTAAGAGTTAAATAAGGGAAGAGAGGTTGGGATATGGCATGAATGCAATAAAGTTCAGTATTGCTGCATTGTAGAAGGTAGAGTGGGGTTGGAAAGCTGAACTAGAAAACTAGGGTGGGGAGAGATAACAGAGGATTTTGGGACTATTACAGGGAATTTGCCAGAAAGGCAATTGGAAGCCAGTGAGACTTAGTAGAGGAGCAAAATGATATTTCATTATACTAGATTCCTTCTGCCTAACAAATGGAGATGGGTTGAAAGAAATAACAGTAAAAGCAAAGATCCTAATTGAAAAATCATTTCCATGATGCAAGTGAGAGAAGATGGTGACTTGTATACTGCTGGAAAGGCTATAAAATGTAAAGAAGTGAATGAACAGAAGAATTATTTGGCAAGTGTAATTAACTGGTAATGATGATTGATAAGATGTGGGTGTGAGGAAGAGGGATGGCTCAAAGGAGAATTTCAGGGTTGTTTGAAGCATCTTGGTGAATGATGGTACCATTTACTGGGATGTGAAACTGGGGAAAAAGATTTTTAGGTCATGGGGTTAGGGAGGAGATGTGATTAATTCAAATCTGAACATGTTACGTTTGAGGGATGGATAGAAGCATTGATAATACTGTCTTGGAAATGGTGGGATATATGAATCTACTTTTAGGAAGGAAGACCTGGGTAGAGGACAAGAACTAAGAACTCTCAACATAGTGATCATCTTTGAATTCATTAATTTTGTTGTAATATTGCAGGAGAACATGTCACTTGAGATGAAGAGAAATGTAAGTTAAAACCATGAGCAAAAATGTGAGACTGGAGAAAGGGGAGCATGCTAAGGAGACAGAGGGAGCATGCAGAGCCTCTGGAGGAAAGTCAGGAAGTCCAGGGCTGCTTCTCCATCACATGGGATTTAGACTCATTCTCCATTTACTATAACATTTTTTTTTGGCAGTGCAGTTCAGTATTGGGAGTGTAGCTCTGGAGCTGGGTAACTGTATTGGGCACTAGACCTTCTAATCACTATCAGGGTATCTTAGCTACTATATAGTCCTGTGTCTTCTCTATAAGATGTATCAGTAATAGAACTGTCTCAAGCGTCATGATAAAAAAAATTATATCCATAAGTGCATTTAAATTGTTCTTGGTAATCCCTCCCCTCAGAAGATACTATCTTTTGACTCTCATGTAGATGGAGGGAGGAGGTGAGAATAGTGACCAGAGAGACATCTCTCTAAGGTCCTGGAACTAAGTTGTTTCCTGATCTGAGTACTAGTTTCATAGGTGTATTGATGTATGAGAAACTTGACTTTGTTGAAGATATATGTATTTTTCTCTTTGTCACAATTTCCTTTCATCACTTCCTATAAATTAGCAAGATTCTTGGGTGACTTTCAGAATTTTAAAGGTTGTGGAGTTGGTGGAACCCAAGTCAGATCTCCAAGGGGCAAAGAGCTTCCTGGGACCCAAGGGTCCAGTTTGTCTGGTTACAGGTAGGCTAAGTAGCAAATCGCAGTTGAGTATATATGTAATTGGATGGCAAATGAGAAGGTCTAGAGAAATGGAGTGGGATCTAGAGGCCCAAGAGGGTGGTGGGACCTCTTAGTAGATTGAAGCCATCTACATTTAAGATGATTAATGAGATATAGGTGTTTGTTGCCTTTTTACTGTTTCTGTTTTTTGTTTGGGGAAAATATTTAGTTATAAATCTAATGGAACTTGTACAAGACTTGTATGTTGAGAAGAATAAAATGCTAATGAGAGAAACACTAAAGATACAAATAAATGGAGAGACAGATGTCTGATATTCATGGATTGGATGACTCATGAAGAAATAGATGTCACCGCTCTAAATTGATATATAGGTCAACATAATTTGTTAAAATTTTCTTATTGAAATAGGTGAATTTATTCTAAAATTTGTATAAAAATCAAAGATACTAAAATATCTAAATTCATTTTTAAAAAGAAGTGACAACAATCAATCCACCTGATTTTAAAACTTACTATATGGCTACAATAATTAAGACAATATTATTAGCAAAAGTATGGAGACACAAAGATCAATAGAACAAAACAGAAAACCCAGACATAAACCACAAAAAATAATTTGATGGAGATAATTGTCTTTTTTAACAAATAGTACTGGCATAATTGAATATTCATAGGAAAAAAAACCTAAATCTCAAACTAGACCTCATTAAAATAAAAATTAACTTTAAATGGCTCATATGTTTATTTTTTTGGTATTTAAAAACAAGATATTTATTATTAGCCATTGATGCTTTAACATAGATATCATTTCTGGTAGGCTTTTACAAATACCAAAAATACCTTCCAAGTTTAGTTTTTTATTAATTATGTATCATTATTTTATATATATATATATTTTACAATATAGGATCATATGTTTAAATGTAAAGCATAAAACTATAAAAATTTTAGAAGAAAACATAAGAAAATATTTGGGACTTATAACTTGGTGAAGAATTCTTAGACATAATATCTAAAGTATGACTCTAAAATAAAACAAATGAATTTCATCAAAATTTACATGGTTTTTATACCAGTTAGAATGCCCCATATATTAAAAAGAAAAAAAAAAAAAACGGGCAACAACAAGTGTTGGTGAGGATGCAGAGAAAAAGGAACTCTCTTACATTACTAGTGGGTGTGCATACTGGCCCAGCCACTATGGAAGACTGTGTGGAGGACCCTCAAACTGCTGAAAATGGAGTTACCATTTGACCCAGCAATACCACTACTGGGAATCTACCCAAAGGATAAAAAAAAAAAAATAACTCAAGAGATCACTTATACTTGTATGTTTATCTCAGCGCTATTTACAATTGCTAGGACATGGAAAGAACCCAAGTACCCCAAAAACTGATGAATGGTTGAAAAAGATGTGATATATTTACATAATGGAATATTATTAATCAATCAAAGAAGATAAACTTATGTCATTCACAGCAACATGGATGGAGCTAGAAGAAATCATGTTATCAGAAATAAACCAAAACAAGCTAACCACCAAACTGAAGCACACAACTTGGGGCAGGGAGGAAAGGAGGAAACAGTGGGGAGGGTGGCGGGGGGGGTGAATCCCTGGGATACAAAGATGTGAAATTTACATATATGAATAAATTTAAAAAAAGGAAAAAAAAGAAATAAGCCAGAATGAAAAAGAGAAATACAGTACAGTCTCACTTATATGAGGGATATAGGGAAAACAAACAAACAAGAAAAATTTGAAACTACCAACAGAACTGAAGCATAGATCAAAAGAAGGGGAGGAGGGGAAAGGCACAAGAGATTAAGATGTTTCATGTGTGACAAGGTGGTGGGAGAACCCCGGGATAAACAATGATGTGTAATACATATATATGTGCAAAATAAATAAGTAAATAAAATTTCTGTACACAAAAAAATAACAAAATTGCTTCAAGAGAGAAAGGAAATGGGATAGACAATCATGTATTATATAAGTAACATATATGTATATATATGCAATCAATAAAAAACTTAAAAATAAAATAAATTGAAAAACAGAACATGTGGAAGAAATTTGGAGTACACAAAAATGTAAGAAAACATACAATCAATAAGAAAATAAAATTAAATAAATAAAAACCAGAACATGCATTTCCCAAACAGGAAACAACCAAAATATCTTTCAGTAGTTCTAGTCACTAATAGTGACTACTGATGACAAACCCAACAAAGGTACTTCCATACCATGGGGTACATACCACTCATCAGTAAAGAGGAACAGACTGCTATTTACAACTTGGATGAGTCTCAAGGGCATTATACTGGAAGAGAAAACTCAGTCTCAAAGGTTCACACATTTTATAATTCTATTTATATAGCATGTTCAAAATGACAAAATTATAGATATGTAAAGCAGATTAGTGGTTGCTAGGGGTTTGAGGTGATGAGTGGGAGGAGGTATGATTATATGAAGGGTTAGCATGAAGAGATCTTTGTGGTGATAGGATAATTTTGTTCCTTTATTATAGTGGTGGTAACAAAAATTAGCACATGTAATAAAATGGCATATGTATATACACATATTTACCAATATCAGTTTCCTGGTGTTTTATATTGTACCATAGTTATGTAGCAAGTTAGGGAAACCAAATAAGGGTAATAAAAGAGCTCTAGTTTCACAACTTCTGTGAATGTATAATTATTTCAAAGTAATAAGCTAAAAAATGAAGAATTTAACTTTTAAAAATAAGGCACTTACAAATTTACATTGATACTCTCAATTCAAATTTAGGATTACATAGTACACTTTATTATCTGATGTCTCTGTTTCGTTTCCTCCATATTGAGAGACCTGATTCTCAATGACACCATCTTAAGTACTTTTTTATTTTTAATATGTAGATTCAGAGTCTGTTGCATAGTAATGCCCAAACTCTCTTCAACAATATGATTACTAAAACTAATCTTAAGAATTTTGCACCTCTTTTCCTCTTTAAGATACATACTTGGGGTATCCAGGTCATTACTTTAGAATCATTTAGAATGTTTTCTTTCAGGATTATCCTGTCAAAGAATATACATCTACGTTCATTTGTTGAACTTTGCTTTTGATTTAAGAATTATATTGAGATTTTTCATTTTATAATTATGTAAATTATTTACTTCAAATCAAATCTGGGTATACGCAAAGAAGTATAGTTTTTATTTCTTCAATTTCCCTCCATATCATTAGCTTTAAACATTGCATGGTTCATTCTTCCATTTAAATATATATATTTGAAAAAAATTTAGGACATGTGTTTGCTTATATGTGCATATCTTTACATTCACCACTTTCTAGGAATAATATAAACTTTACTCCATTAAATCTTTACAATGGAACACTAAAATGGAGTGCAGTTTCTGTTCTGGGAAGATGGCCATTTGTTTTGATTTCTTGCTTTTTCCTCAGGTAGCTTGCTTCCATTGGCATAATTGGAAAACCCGGAGAGAGACAGCCCTGAGACCTTGAACAGTCTGGTAATGCTGATGCCTTAATCCTGAAGCCTGCATGGACTGGATGTTGAGTGCTCACTCTAATCCCACATGTAGTATTCAAACAAAGCCAACTAAATTGCTGCTTGGTTACTCTGCCCTGCGACTTTATGCAAAAATAGATAAAATGAATTGGAAGTGGATTTAGTTTGCAAAGATATTTTGCTTGACTACTGGATAGAATTGGAGTCAAGATGGAAAGAATTTTATTTTAAACAAGTAGAATCATTCTTAAATTTTTTCTTGTTGGGATTTTCTGATAATCTGTTTGAGTAAAGCCTCTAGAACTGTTTTCCTTTTTGCTTGGATTGATCAACTATTTCCCAGATATTTTCCTTTTCCCAGAAAAGGACTTTGCCACATGTGGATGTCCATGGGCAATGCCTGGTGACTTGTTACTCTTGAACACACTGGAACCCTGAAAAACTGTCTCCTAAAGCTGCACCCCTAGAACTTTACCACCATAGAAATGGTGAGGAAAAGATGAAAAGGAGGTAACTGTAACAGTGTGACAGCCATAGATAGGGGAGCTTCCAAGGAAGGGTGGAGCTGAGCAATGAGGGGAAAATAAACAAGACTTGGGGAAGGACTCAAGAAGACAGATATGGGGAGAAGATCTGGAGGAGGTGTGTGGAGCAGAGAGACAAATGAAGAAGTCATGCTTGCTTCTTGGCCTTTGACTTGTATCAGAGATTTGGGGGATATGGAAAGAGATACTGATAAGGGTGCTGTGGTGAGATTGGGGGGCCATGACCCCAGTATGATAATAATGCACTAAGACAGCAGCCATTGTGCACTGGTGGGTGAAGACTTGGAGAAGGGAAGCCAAGGCTTCTTGAGAGAAGAACAGAGAAAGGGAATTTAAGAAGGAGCACAGCTGGAGAGCAACACAGAGAGAGAAAACTGGAGAAGGGAGAGAGCAGAGTAGCAGCAGAGAGGCTGGAGGCCTCAGAGCTGCTACTACCATGTACAGTAGCAAGCCAGGGAAGGAAGCCATGCTGTGGGCTTCCATCCCTAGCCTGGACTGGTGAGGAGTGCAGGGAAGCATGCTGGAGAAATTTGTGAGTTGTGTAAGCTGACTTGGAAATCTGGTACTTGAAAACTTGCTTTAATTTTAAAACTGCAAATCTTGGGAATTATCTGGAGACCTGAAGTGCACTTGCAATGCTGCTGTTTTCATCCTGAGAAAGTGGTTGCTGCTGCTGTTGTTTTGCATGAGTCTCGGTGGTTTTGGGTGACTTTAGAGTTGAAGCAAAAAGAATGCTGGAGCTGTGCTTTTGGAGGAAGATTGATGATGACATCTTGATTTCTTCACTGAATTTGAAACTCCTGCTTTTGAAGGAGGATTGACGATGCCATTTTGGTTTCTTCTCTTGGCTTGAAGTGAATAGCTATGCCTTTGCAGGAGAATTGATGGTGCTATCTCTGTTTCTTCATTTGACTTGAAGGTGGAACAGTTGCCATTTTGTAGATGCAAGAGGCTGAAGGACTCACATGTAGCTTTTTGGACTAGAGACTGGACTGTGTGGTAAGATTACCAAAGGGGTCCCTTGTACTCTCAGTGACTCTTGTCTATGCTGTCTTTTAATAAGTAAATCTGTTCTTGCCTCTTTTTAAATTAGTGTGATCTTGCTACTGCTCATGCAGGCTGGGATGAACGTGATAAGTGACGAGGTTTAAAGAGCCAGCTGCTCCTGTTTGTAAGTCTAATTAAATTCTCTGCTGTGTCTGTTTTCTTACATAATTTCAATACTTGAAAGAGTCAGAAATGTTGCTGAGAGAACTATAGGGAGACTGACAATGGCAGCCTTTATCTTGACTTGTATTTTGACTTTGCTCCTTTCCTTCCCAAATTGCCTGGCCCCTTCTTCCCCTTTCCTATGGGCCCCCACCAGGCGGTACCGTAAATTTGTGGCTAGCTTTTGGGTCTCAGTAACTCTGCTTTGAGATAACTCGGTTTGATTGGACATTTACCCATGAGAGGATGGGTAACTTTGGATGTTTAATTGGAAACTATTTTAACTATATTCTTTATCTTCTCTCTATGGCAGGCTAATTGTATTAAACTTATTTTCTATTGAAGATCCTGTACATTAAGAGTCCTTTTGTTTTTCTGTGGTAAGTGGAAGAACTCACTTAGAACATGCAGGTTTGGGGGTCCTAGGGTGCCCCTCATTCTGCCTGCTAACACAGCCTCCAGGGGAGGGCCTATTTGCTATCTGTGTGCTTACTATTATCCATCTCTTGATGTCCCAGATAGCTTGATCAATATTTCACAGTAGAAAGAGGTGACTATTAGGAAAGTTGAGTATACAGAATCAGAAAAGATGTCTCTTTCACAAAATGTCATAAGTTGTAAGTGATGAAACCAGTATCAAATCTTGGTCAGTGGAATATTCTTCAGAGTCATGTCTCTCTCATCTTTCTCTCTCCCACAGTTAACGAAATCAACAATGAGAACAGGAAATAGAAACTAACAAAATACTTGGGACCTTGAGTCAAAAAATGCCAAGTGAGAGAAAGAAGGAAAAAAAAAAAAGATTCACAACCTGAAGGCTGAAGGGATGAAGTTTAAAACAGAGTGGTTGCAAGGTTTGAGTGAGCAGGGGGGTATGCAAGCACACACCCACAAACACACATACACATGCTTTATTTGCTTGTGTTTGTCCAACACAATGCAGGAAACTCTCAGATATGGGGTAGGGACTGCAGGAGACATCATAAACTGGGTGAAATGAACACCAGAGAGAAGAGTTACTTAAAAGTCTGTGTACATATCAGTTAGGTATCAGATCTTGTTTCTGTTGTAGATCTGTAATTTATTCTTTTAAGAAACTAAACTAGAGGAGAGATTGCTGGACATGAGAACTATGTCTTAATTTGCCTCAATAAAAAGTCAGTAGGTGACATCTAAACATGATCACTCTGGAGAGAACTGAAAATACATATTATTTCAAGACACACTGAAAAAACTCTGAGACATAATTAAAAATAATTGCTTAGGCAAAAGTACATGGTATAACAGAAAATAGATGGTACAAGAATGACCTGTGTTGATAATTATGGCAAGCAGGTGACAGGTATGTGGAGATTTGTCATATTATGTTTAAAATTTTTATCATTAAAAATTACAAAATACAAGGGCTATTGCTTATTATTATTTTTATTATTACATTATTATGTTGCACTATTTACTTTGGGGGCTGTTTATGAAGAATACATAGGTGGCAAAGCAAGAAGTCTGATTTGTTCAATCCCAAGTCTACGTTCTCAAGCAATTAAACCAAGGAAGGCAGCCTGAGGTCAAGAAGAAGCCTGCAGTGAAATGGGAGGACTTTGAAAAAGTTACCTAGTCTCTCTGGACAACTAAGATAAGGAACTAAGATTTCTTATCTGTAAAATGAGGAGTTTGGATCAACTCCAAGGTCTATAATAAAGTGATTTCACAGGGTAGGTATAGGTTTTGGGACTGGAATGGGACAAGGTGGGTGGGAGGGAGGTAGTCTACTAAAGAATCTGTGAGAAAATAAGAGTTAAAATAAATGAAGATTTATTGCCTGAGAATCTTAAATAAAGGGTTGCTTCCACTTCTATTTATTTTCCTCTCCAGTTTTTTGTAATCCTCTTCAGCCAATTTGAAAAATGCCCCTCTATGCTCCGGGAGGATTATATTTCAATAGGAGCAACGTTTGATTATGTGGAGGAGCTTAGCAGGGACCAGTGAGCACCACTGGTGACAGTGACTAATGAAAGAGCAAGGCCGACAGCCTGTGAATGGGGACTGTGTTGTGAGGCTGCGCTACCACCCTTAATCGAAGGGTCCAATTTGGTCTGCTGAACAAACATATTTATGGAGGTTTATTGAACACAAAATTAATTTAGGAGACATTAATCTAAAGAGAACACTAGTGACAGCACCAGTGGTGGTGCTTAATGGAAGACAGTAAAAAAAGAAGAGCCAGACCTTCCACAGCTCTTCCTATTGTTGAGCAAATGTGAGTATCCCCAGGCCTTGAAAAGACTAATCCTTTCCTTTGAACAATACAACTAGACAGCAAAATAGAATCCTGAAGAAGCACAATCTAAGAGATAAATGTCCTGAAATCACCTTGACTTCAGGGTAAGACCCGGTTAGCCAATCTTTCCGTACTTTTGTTTTCTTTGTGTAAGTGGGTTGGAGTTTCTTTTACATTAGGCTGCAAGCTGGTATCTCACAGTGAAGCCCGTGGACCTAGTCTATTAGCATCACCTGGAAGCTGATTCCATCGTGATTCAGTCGCTGCACGAGAGCTGAATCTGCATTGAAAACAGATTTCAGGTGAGTTGTCAGTACATTAGCGTTTCAGAAGTTCTGTTCGATAAAGTTCCCTCCCTCAAAGATGCCAACAATTTAACTTTGCATAGTCCAGAAACCCAGTAATTATTTGAAATCCCATCTCCTTCCCCTCCAAATTATAAAACTAAAGTCTGGTGCAGAACATTTGAAGGAAAAAACAAAACAAAACAACCAAAATCATCTGTAACCTTGTGAACTCATTGTAACTACAATGAACATTTAGAGCGTGTGCTTCCTGCATTTTCTTCCGTGCATCTTACCTGTATTCTTAAATACAAAAGGTAGACCCTCATTCATTTAGTCATTGAACAAATAGCTAATGAATCCTAGTAGATGCTAAGTACTGCAGAAACCGAGAACTAAACTAAGCCCAGTTTTGCGGGGAAACTAATATGGAACCTTTGAGACTTAGCTCATACTGCACACTGACTCGAGCAGTCTCAAGGTGTAAACCTCTGCCTTTGTGGCCCTACTGTCTTTGACCTTCCATTGCAGAGAGATAGCGATGTTCTCCCCCAAATCTGTCCTCAGGGTTTCCTCCTCACCCAAACATTTCTCTAACCCTCCTTCTCTGGGGTCTTGTTAATTATAAGATTAATGTCTATTGAGTGCGTACAAAATCTTGGGTGCTATGTTAAGTGATTTGTACATATTCTCTTATTCTCAAAGCAGCCTAGGAGGTTAGACTGTTGCTATAATCCCCATTTGATACATCAGGAATTGCCCTGGGTTGCCTGGACAATTGGCAGTCAAATTCTTGTGTAGCCGGGAGTCGGCACACTAATTCAAGCCAGGGAACGTGTCTCTCCGCTATGTTTTCAATAGGTGGTTGTCAGAGAGCAGATACGACTTGAAGGCAAAAGAATGAACTTCTAACTGTAGCCTGTTAAGAAGAGAGGAGATCAAATGGCGCCTAGGGAAGTATACCTTATTTCACGTTACCACATCCTGGGCACCTACTTTGCGACAGCAGTGCCCATCCTGTGCTGGAGAACTGGCCCCACGCCCTGTGACCAAGAGCACCAGCCCAGTAGCCAGTGGCCAGAGCTTTGAACCACAGGAGCGTTTGCTTTATCTCCGTTTATTTGGTGCTGTGTCCCAAGGTATCAGAAAAGTCTCAGAGAGTTCGTCAGGGTGCTTGTTACTTTTACAGAAAACTGGAAATTGAATGCCTTAACATAGACCCAGAAACTAAATCATCCAGATCCAACGAAGCACTTGCCCGTGATGTTCGCTGGGGAAAAGGGGGCTGCAGAGATTGCAGGAAAGTGAAACTTTAATTTTGAAAGGGCGTGCAGGTCTGGGGCAGGTTCATGGGATATTGTGCGTGACTATGGAGAAAGGAATAGTGTAAAATTGCTGGAGGCTAAGCCGTCAAACACACAGCGGTTTAAAATTTAATCAACGTACCATTGGTTTACGACATAGAGTATGATTTAGAGGTGTAGGATCACGTCTTGCAGGTGTCTGTTATCAACCGCAATCATCACCATGGCACAGGAAGCCCACTGGTGCTTATTTCAAGCCTTCCACCCTGGTCACAGGAGAAAATCAACCTGCACCTTTGCGTTGGAGGCTGGCATGGAAGATATAGATGTTAGTGACTTGCCTGCTTGATGGAGTCAGGCGACTCAGGTATTAACAGATGACCTCTCCTACATCTGGGTTTCCTGTATGACCCCCGCCTCCAACCTTCAAGGATTCAGCCTCACACCCCAACATTATCAGTTCTCAGCTGTCCAGTGTGCTTGCTATCTTCCTGATTTTGGTAAGTGAAACTATACCATGCACACATCATTCTGTTTGATACATGCTGTATATATATCACACAGGTTCCTGCTCCAGCTGTCTGCATTTTGTGGCTAGCTACTGGTTTTATGTGTTATTGGTAAGCTGCTTTGGGTCTGGGAATGCTGAAATATGTGCCCATGTGAGTGCTTCTTTGCTTTCCACTTTCAGCTTATGAAAGTTTTCTAGAATGTACTACTTTCTGTGGAAGAGACTTGTATTTAATTTTTTAATGATCTTGTTGCTTTGTTTTAGCTAAATGGGAAACAAACACCAAAAAAAAAAATCTCAGTTATCGACTTTAAAAGTCTTTTTGGA
Source organism: Uropsilus gracilis (assembly GCA_004024945.1). Taxonomy (NCBI): domain Eukaryota; kingdom Metazoa; phylum Chordata; class Mammalia; order Eulipotyphla; family Talpidae; genus Uropsilus; species Uropsilus gracilis. The sequence continues at coordinate 32,503 of PVHY01001569.1, read as the reverse complement.
AAGTTAGCCTCCAGCAGCATTCTCTATTTAAAATCCCCCACCAAAAAAGCATTGATACAGAAACTCACTCTTTGAAGTTTAACCCAAAGACTTCCTACCCTCTGAAGTCTTTTGTGCATCATGCAGGCTGTTATATACTCTTCTTGCTTCCTAGTTATGAGGTTTGGTCTCTCCAAACCTCAGTCTCTCATTTATAGATGGGAACAATCATATGACTGTGATAAAATGCTGCTGAGGACATGCTTAATTATATGACCATCTTGTGGTAAACACTTAAAATGGTACCCATTGTTCATATGCAGCTTTGATTTTATTTGTATGCCTAATGTTACACTTTTGATGGTGTTTTACAGTGCAAGAACTGTGTACTACTAATATTTTTGTGTCAGGGAGCAAGGGTAGGTCCAGAATTGGTGTTTAGTGAATGTTAGTAGGAAAGAAGCAGCACTTATATTAGACAAGGTATTAAGATAAGGGCTTCCTTTACACCTTAAGCTATTAAGGCAACAACACATCATATTCTGGGGCATAGAGGTAAAAGAGGATACCTGGTCTTTAGGGAGGATGTGAGCAAATAGTTTGCATGTTTCCAAAATATTGATTAAAAAATCCTGATTAAGTAAACAGTGATTTTCCCTTTCTCTTTTTTTGTTTGTGGATATTGTAAATGGTTTGACTTAATCTTCAGTGTCTAGATTTGCAATTAAAGGTTTAAGGAGAACATGTCATTGGTTTAGGGGAGATTTAAGTTCATCAGTGAATTACAAACTCTATGAAAGAAGGTTAAAGGATCCAGTACTAGCTGATATTAGAAGAAAAAAATTGTGTGTGTGTGTGTGTGTGTGTGTGTGTGTGACACTACATACAAAGAATAGTCTTATATCTCAAGTCATGTTTACATTGATTTGGGCAAAGACTCATTAGCTATCAGAGACAAAGTGAGAAGACTAGTATTTGGGGGATTTAGATCCACTCTAGGGGCTTTATATTCGATATAAAGTATTTAAATTTGTTATAAAGGTGGGGGTTTTTCAGACTGTCTTAAGCTGTAGTTGCTTCCTAGGTTATAGAGAAATGTCTGTATTTATATTTTTAATTAAGAGTCCTTTGGCTATAATAAAAATCCTGGCTAGAACATTTCTTGGGAGAATTTTATGCAGATAAAATATGGCCAGGATGCAACTACAAATTATTCTCACATATATCTTAGACTATTATTAACAAAGGAAGGCCTGTGTTTCTCAGAGGACTAATAATGGCCTAGGACAATTTTAGACCTCTTAAGATTAAATAAGAGTAGTTATTACTATAATTATAATATTGAATTTCTGAAAAAGTCTAATAGTAATTCTCTCCCAACTTCTGGTTGAACTCTCTGGCCTCCTCCTGACTGCCAGCAGAGTTTGGAATGGCAAATTCCCCCTCCAGCTGGTCACTGTGATACAGCATCTGATGCCTCTGGAAACTGGGGTGATACACCCTGCACCAGCTTCCTGTTTAAGAAAGAAGTATTCTCGGCTTGCAGCTAAGCTGCATGCTTAAGCTTTGTTCTGTTTGATTTGCTTTTCCTCTCAGCACAACAGTATTTCTTTTGTTGACTGCAATGCTAAATGACCAATAGGATATGAAGTATGTTCAGAATTTGTTACCTGGGCCAGATCTACATGGCTGTCCTCCTTTCAGTCACTCTAACCAAGATTCTTTCTTAGCCTTTTCAGCCACTGGCAAGGGATCCTAGACCTTTCAAAGATGGGGGGGGAGGTAGTGGAGGGTAGGGGGAACTCCTGGTCAAGTTAACCCCAGAAAATGCATGAATTGCTGATGGTTACTCTGTTAGAAGACAGAGCAATCTTGGGTCTTGTGTTTAGACTTTTGGGAGAGCAGGAGAATAAACTCACTCATTAATTCATGCATTGAAGCAACAAGCACTGAACATCTGCTTTGCTCCAGACTATGATCAGGCTGTTGGAGATATAAATGTGCTCAAAGACTTAGTGCCAAGGAGGAACCAAAGGTTGACGAGTAAGAAACAGGTATGTGAAAAGTATCAGTTGATCAGTGCGTTGTGATAGGGAAGCTCTCAAGTGAAAGTGGATGGAGTTGTGTGGCAGGGAAATGCTCCAGTTTTCCCTATAAATGGAAAATTGCCTTATGGAAGTGGCCATACCCATAGTCATCAAGAGTGTCTTTTCAAGAACTTGACTTTTATCCTAGACATAAAAGTAAAGTTTTTATCTATTTTTGTATCAATCAATCAATCTTCATTCATTTGACCAATATTAAATACCTACCAAGTGCCAGGTACCCTCATAGTCTTTAGGGGTATGAATATGTGTTCCTGTTTTCAAAGCTCATAAATAGATGAGGATAAAGGCCCTTAGAAACTAGCATGGAAAAATGCACTAATAGGGACATGCATGTATGAAAGGATTAGTCAAAGAGATCATCTCTGAAGACTTCATGGAAAGAGTTAGTCTACTGGGGCTCCTGGGTGAAGTCTGGAATCTTGGTTTTGTCCCATTTGCCTAATAGTGACTCATTCATTGGATAAGTAGGGGATACACAGAAAGGGCCATTTGATTAATTTTAAGTTGATAAAGTACCTGGCATTCTCTGGCACAGAATATATGGTCAGATAGACTCAAAATTGGTGCTTTTAAAAAATGGTGTTATAGAACATTATTAGCAGAATGTTTCAGGCATTTTTATCTGCAGTTATCTTGTGAATCTTGGGTTGTTGCTTAATCAAAGACCTGCCTCTGCCTGTGACATACTAGCATTTCACATGTGACTTGCTGGAAGGAGTGACCTTTAGAAGGAGTGTCCTTGGGGTCAAGGAGAGATGGGGATGGGCATGCGTCTCCGAGGGAATAAGTTTGAACTTTACCTAAATGGCTTTCATCTGCCACTTAACCTGGGCACATTTCTAAACTTCAAATTTCTTCTTCTGTAAAATAGCAAAATATTAGGTTTGTCTTTGAGAATTAAAGAGGTAATGCAGGTTAAGGAGGTTAGTAGCAGACTGGGTTGAGGACTTGTGTGAAAGTGGTTTACAAGAAAGAAGATGTAGGAAAATGACTTCGTTTCTATGTAAAAAGAAAGGCAATTATATATGTATTGTCCATTGTCATGTTTTGATGCTACCTTTTAAATATGCAACACTTGGTTTTGGTTTTTTTTTTTCCAGTCTAGTCATTCATCATTGTTTTAATGACTGAATTTCTAAAAACAATGGATCTCTATCAATATTCTCCTTTTAAAAATATCTTTAATATTCTGACTATTCTTTCTCATTTGTTTTTCTTGAAAGTTTACCTAGGAATTTTGATTGAGTGGTTGATTTATAGATTGAATCATAAATTATAGATTTAGAGAAGTGATGTCTTTCATTTTTTAATCTTTATGTGCAAATCATGTTGTCTCCATATAAGTCTATGCTCTTTCAGAACTTTTAGTATGATTTCATAATTAGAATTTCATAGATCATGGACTTGTTTGTTGGATTTATTCACATGTATTTTACATACTAATGTGAGTGGGATGTTTTTGTGTTGCATTTTGTAAGTTTTCTATAAGAAACCAGATTCTTGACATTTATTTTGTAATTGATTACTTTATTGAATTTGCTTATTATTTGCAATGGTTTTTCTGTTGATTTTCTTGAATTTTTGAAGAATGTACAATAGTATCTGCAAATAATGGGAAAGTTTCCCTTCTAATAAAAAATATTAAAGTCACATTATTTTATTATTTAGCATGTTTATATTGTATGACCTTTAATAACAATACTTATATTTCACCATTGAGTACAATGTAAGCTGTTGTGTATTTTGCATATTAATTCATTTTGTTCAATCTCTCTTGATCATTGCATGATTATCACCTTTGTTTTATCTATATGATGAAATATATTACTAGATTTCCTAATTTTGAACTGCTCTTACCTTCCTGGAGTAAATTTCACTTGAATTAATTTTTAAAATATTCAATTTTAGTGCTTATTTGATTTTAATGCTTATTATAGTTGACCTTTCATATGTATTTAAGAATATTGGAGTAGTTTCAAAAAATTATCATGGACAAATTTGGGCATGGACAAGTTTGTGTTAGTGTCTTCCCAATAATGTAGGTGTTGTCTCTGCTAGACCCTAAATAATATATAGGGTTTGCTCTTGATATAATTCTCCCCTGAAACAATTGAAACTTTTAAAAGAAGTATTTTCTTTTTGACAGTTTCTGTGGAGCTAGGGGAAAGGGAGTTATTTTCGACTTTCCTTTCTGAAGGGAGCTGTCAGTGATCACTTTAGCCCTCATTGAAGCAAACACCTTTCTGGAAAGCTATTTCCTTTTCTCTTGAGAGGACATCCAGGGGTAACTACAGCCTTGTTATCTGTCACCTAGGTTTGGGGGACAGGAACGTAGTGGGTTGACTTCAGAGTTTGATATTTTCTCCTCAAAGAAAAGAAATTTGCTGAGAAGAGTAAGCAGGGAGGAGGGCTGGGGTTCAAGCATCCTTCCACATGCTTCCATCAATTAATAGCCCCTCCCCAGACTCAATTTAGACCCAAATCTAGAATTTGAGCTCTGTCCCCAATTATTCTGCCTTACCTATCCCATTTGACTGGTTGACAGTATCTCTCAAATCCATCTCTTTCTCTCCCCAACATTGCTGCCTTCCTTCCGATCTTTAAATCTGGTCCATTACTGCGTTAGCCTCATCATCAGTCTCTTTGATGGCTCTCCTCTCCACACCTCCTTCCACCTTTCTATCAGAGCAGCCTTTTAAAAACATGATTTGGTTCTTATCAAAGTACTATACATAGTTAAAATATCAAATACAAGTCTACAATTGCTGGCTTGAATTTTTTTTTTAAATCAAAAAAATTCTTTGAGAACTGATTTTTGGGTGCCTTTAGCACTAAAGTTCATTGCAGTGGCAGAAGCTGATCTAACCTTAAAGGCATATTTGCAAAAATATCATGCTAACTATTTGGTGTCACCCTGTTCCTTTATAGGAGTAATTAGAAGATAGTATGCTTGTGTAGTACTTTTTAAAAATCAGAAAACATCTGTCTGAAATAATCTGGCTCCAGGAATTCAAGGGTGTGGACTGTGGGCTTGTAACTGCTAGCCCACTCCCCAGAGACAATACTCCAAACTCCATTTGCTTTTTAAAATTACATTTTAAAAGAACATTGTTAGTTTTCCATTTCTTGAATTTATCAATTTTGGATAGTTCAGCATATTAACTGCCTTTGAAGTTTATGCAGATCTGACTAAGATCTTCCCCAATTCTATTAGTCTGCCAGGGTTGATATTACAAAGCATAAAGCTAGGTAGCTTAGACTCCAGGCTTTATTTTCTCACAGTTCTGGAAGCTAGCAAGCCCAGAGTAAGGTACTGGTAAGCTTCTTTTCTCCCAAGGTCTGCTTCCTTGGCTTGCAGTTGGAGGTCTCCTGTCGGTGTCTTCATGTGGTTTTTCCCCTCGACCCGCCTTTGGGCATTTCTTTTTTTCAGGACTGGGGTTAGAGCACACCATAATGACCTTATTTAATCTTAGTTTCGTTTTTAAAAACCCTGTCTCTAAATACAATCACACTCTAAGAAATGAAGGGGCTAAAATAATGAATTTTATTATTCAACTACAACATGGACTATACTATTGTCTAAGAAATGAAGGGGCTAAAATAATGAATTTTATTATTCAACTACAACATGGACTATACTATTGTCCCTGTTCACTCTCTATATAAAATGTTTGGTTTATTCAATACGGTCTACAGTTTTGGTCCTGTACAAATGTAGTTCATAGAGTATAGCATATACTAGAATTACATTTTCCTTTTTGTTATAGTTGGCACTTTTTCATTTAATAAACTGTGTCCCTATCCTTAATTTCTCTTCAAATGCTTTATCAGATTTGTCAGAGTATTAACATGAATTTTAGTACAGAAATAAGAGAGGGGACAATTAGAATTATAGTATAAGAAAGGGGACAAATAGAATTTGTTCTATTTGACTGCTACTCCTGAAATGGTTATTCTTTAAACTTGCTGTGTAGCTGTCTTTCTACTTTGGGGTTATTTTTGGGCTCCATGTCTTCCTTTCTCTTCATATGTCTGCTTCACTTTTCTGGAATTCATCTGTAGTAACTTCTAAGAAAAGACATGGGCTTTCCTGGAAATCACCTTCTCAAGAGCTGGCATAGTCTTAGTTTCTGAATCTCAGCCCAAGTACAACCTCCTGTTGGAAGTCATCCACTGTTCTAAGCAGATGAGGACTTTTCTTCTTGCACTTACCTCATACCTGTATCTCTTTACTTTTAAAAACATGTACCTCACTGCATTCAAATAATCTGTCCCTTTCTCTCTTACCAGACCACTAAGCCCTTAGGAGAGGCATCATGTGTCTGTCCCCTCTTCACATTCCCTGAGTGAGCAGAGTTTCTAACTCAATAAACCACTGTTTAGTTAAAAAAAGTAAAGACATAGGATATAAGACTGGCTTATTCTGTCCAGAAGCTATGAAATCATCAATTTGTCCTTAAGGTTTTGAAATTTGACAGTTCTACAGTGTAGTGGAATCTCTTCACTCACTGCTCTAGGAAGTTGTGCCTCATTCACTTTGGTGGTTTGTTTGGGAATTTTTTGGAAAACTTCCTATATTTTGCATTCTCTTTCTGTAACTATTGTTATTCAAAGGTTGGGTGTTCTATTTAGATGTTCTAATTTTCTTTTCTCTTCTGCTTTTCATCTCTTCCTGTCCTACATCCAGAAAAATGCTAACCTCTCACTTGCAAATATTGGTTTAATGGCTCTGTGCACACATTTCCTTTAATAGTTCTATACAGCTTACAAAACGAAGCTCACATTTCTTTAATGATCAACCCATCTAATCTTTTGGAGTCTGTGCCTTTCCTTTGTCCACTGAATACCTTTCAGCACTTATCACACCATATTAGTGATTCCACTCAGTTGCTTCTTTTTTTGTATGTGAACTTCCTGAAGACTGGGATTGGCTTCTGTTTGACTGTTTATCCCTAATATACCAGATATAGGAGTTCAATAAAATTGAATAAATGTAGACAAAGTTCCTATGTCCTTTCTTTCTTGGATTGGTCACTCCAGAAGTAGGTCTTGAGATAAAGAATGGTGGACAGGTAGTTGAAGAAATTGCTCTCAGCAGAAATCACTGAAGGAATGGGGAGGCAGGGCAAGGAAGGAAGAGCAGCTAGGCACGGATATAATTTAGATTAAATCTGCAGCTTCAGATTAATCCTGTAGTGGAGCTCTGGAATCTAAACTACCCCTCAGAGTTTGTCTAAAGTTGACACAAAGGGGTTGAAATTTCATAACTCAGCACTTTAAGTCACTGAACTCAGTTCTGTTCTGGGATATGGTAGCCAACTACCCTATTTGATTCAGGATTATTCTAGTTTTAGCACTAAAAGTCTCTTGTTTCTGGAAACCTCTCAATCTGGAGCAAGCCAGGACCTTCAGTGACCTGCATAAACACTTCCAGCTCTTGATGCTCACAGGAAAAGTGGCTCTCATGGCCCAAGAAAATTCCTTGGTAGAGACAGTTGCAACCATGTGGTAGGTGGAATAATGGCCCCTAAAGATGTCCACATTCTAATCCCCAGAACCTGTTATACCTCATCCTGGATATAAATTGGGGTTTTGCAGATACAATTTAATTAAGGACTTTGAGTTGGAGAGATTCACCTGGATGATCCAACATAATCAGAAGGATTCTTGTAAGTGAAGGAGAAAGGTAGGAAGAGTCAGAGATGATGTGATGATGGCAGCAGAATGCTCAATGATATATTATTGTCAGCTTTGAGGGTGGAAGAGGGCCTGGAGCCAAGGAATGCAGGCAGCCTCGACTGGAAAAGGCAGGAAATGAATTCTTGGTGGATTCCCCAGAAGGAATAGAACCTGATCACACCTTGATTTTTAGCTCTGCGAGACTGAATGTGGACTTCTGACTTCCAGAACTGTAAGATATAAATTTGCATTGTTTCAAAACATTTCTTACAACAATTTGTTTCAGAAGCAGGAGGAAAAGGAACACAAAAGAAAAAGTTCTTCGTAGTTGGAGAAGAGGAACAAAGAAACAGTAGAAGGGGAACTAGGGCTACCCCAATATCTGCTTCTTCCAATTCGGAAAGCTAAATCAGAGAACTAACACTTTAAACTCCATAGTCAACAAGGTCTTTGACTGCCAGACCTGGAAGCATGACAACATGGCTAAACCACCTGGAGCTGGATATGCGTCAGTTATCTCCAGGCTTTGGGCAATCTTTATATTCCTGGCCTGTTGCATAAGCATTTCTGAGTCTCAGTGCATCATCTATAAAATGGGAATAATAAAACCCAAGGACTGTTCTAACAATTAAGTGATTATGAATGTAAAATGTCTGATACACAGTAAGATCTTGATGCAGATGTAACTGGTACCATCACTACCGTTATATTCCAAAGACAGAACGGCTGCACATCAAGTTTGGTGAGCATAGTACACAGATTTTGTGTTTAGAATCTTGTAAATAATATGTACATGTGAGTTTTTACTTGTCATCACAATGGGAGTTATATAGTGCTGCGTTCCAAAGCAAAACATATGTTGCAGTATTTTAAATTACTTAGAAGAGTAAGTTGTTGGATATTGTATGGTGGGCTTCTGTGGATACTTAGCATTCCAGCACTTTTTGAATCCATGATTGACTTGTTTAGAGGATGGCTTTCACTGTCATTTGAATTTGCTCTCTTCTTGGATCCTTAAGTTAAATCATCTGTTATGCTTGTGTCTGTCTTCTCTTCCCAAGATTATCTGGGCGTTCAAGTTCCATACTAAGCAGCCATAATTGGGAAGAATTTCAATAAATCATTGGGTCACTACTGGAAATGCTAAAACTGGCATAACTGGAAATTAGGTAATAATGAATGAAGTTCAAATGACAAAGTTTCACGCAATGGCACTTCGAGTTCCAGTTCAGCTTCTACCCATGTAGAAATGGGCCTTGCTCAGCCTGTTTTCAGTGGACTTGCTGTCCAGGTAGATGAGTACCTGTGACAGAGAACAGTACCTGAACCATATCAGGTGATGTCAAAAATTTTCAAGAAGATCAAAGCTGCTGATTAGCTGGATGGGGTAGGAATCACCCAGAAATGATGTATCTATGTTTTGCTTTCGCCTCCCTCTCCCTCCAGGTCCCACAACTCAGAGCTTTTGGACATGATTCCTGGATTTTATTCTACTCTTTTGGGTTGAATCTCTTAAATGTGGTCTTTCTGTTCACTGGATGAAGTGGTGGTAGAAAAGGGGAGAAAGTTATTGGATGGGGGGATATATGAGTGAGCTGTAGCCCAGGGGGCCTGCCTAGGTGCTCAGTGAGGAAGGGAGTTGGTTGGAAGAGTTTGCTTTCTCTGAGGTCGAGCCAGCTCCTGGAAGCACTGAAAACCCTCCCTGAGGAGGACCAGTTAAAACAACAGCAAAAGACATTAATCAAACCTTTTGGGGTGATTTTAAGGCCAAAGGGAAAGTATCTAGATGGGAAAAAGAGGGGGCAGCTGTGGAAACTCGACCCACCACCCTCTCTAGCAGTTTGCAGTCCCTCACACCCTCCAACCACCCTCTCCCCACCTTCATCCGCTGCCCTGGGGCCCCCATGGCCGCCTCCCCCCTCCTCTGTTCGCCAGATGAACTGCCCTGCCTGTGCCGCGCCTGAGGCGGAGCCTCTCAGGAATAGGGCTGTGTTTGTCTCCACTGTGTGTTGAACTTGGCAGGTGCAGGCTCATCTCATTCCAAGTCAAACTACCACCTTTCAGAAGAGCAGGCTGGGCCTGGAATCCACAACTCGGGGCTGACCCTGCATACAACCACCCGTGATGGGAAGTGAATGTTGTCTTTCTCCACTGCTCACTCAGGGCCTGCTGCTGGTAATGACTGGGAAGGGATGAAATAGGCATTCAGGACTGGAGCTAATGTGAGTGGAGGTGGGGGTGGAGGGCTGGGGTTAAGAGCAGGGTTAAGGCCATCTTCATGGTCAGAGAGTCAAGTCCCCAGCTTTGGACAACTAAGCAGTTTCTGGCCACCCTGATGTGACCTGGATGGACCCTTGAGGGTGCAGAACCAGGTCTAGGAGGTCTTTTTTTCAAGGACCAAACCTCTTACTGAAAAGATCTGGAAGGATAATGAATGCTTTCAGAAAGTTTGTCTCCCTTTTCCCATCACTCCTTCCAGGTCTCCTAAAATCTGTTGCTTCTGGACAGTGATTGTCCTCCAAGGACCTTCTCCCAAGAAGAGAGGGACAGGGCCCTCCATCAGCATTCTGTCACTGGGAAATTGTTGCCAGATGGCGAGATCATCTGTGCCCCTTCCCAGTGTTAGTGACTCCCTGGTAGCTCAGATTCATGTCTGGAAGCCAGCTCTACCAGAGATGAGGCTGCATGACTTAGGCAAGCAACTGGCCTCTCTGTGCCACCTCTGAAATGGGCATCTCCTCTATCCAATAAGTGTCACAAGGAGGAGGGTACACATGGCAAAGTGCTGAGTCGGCTGCTATTTTAATCAACCCTTGTCTAGACATCATAGTATTTTACATATAATGCATCACATTAGACTCATAATAATGTCATTTCATTAAGTGGGAGGGAGAGGGTGCTGTGAGAGTAATTACTTTTTCTTTTAAAGTTTGAAGAGCTGTGCCAATGGAAATGATGGGTTTGGCAGGCCCATCTCTGGCACAGAGAAGATGACTCCATCAGTTTTTGCCCATGTTGGGTATATTTCTTTTGGTCTGCTGAACTTGCTATGAGACAAAAGACTTCAGTGGAGGTGGAGGATGTTGACTATTTTCCAAGACCTTCCAGGGCCACCAAAGATGGGTCATCTGGTTTAGGGACAATAGCTCACCATATCTGCAAGTGATATTCAGGAGATATTTAATGTGGGCCACTCACAGAGCCTCACAATTCCCTGTTATCATAATGGAAAGACTTTAAAAAGGTGGAACACATTTTAGTAATACATGTATATATTTAGCCACCATGTAGTAAAAAATCACCATTTCAACACACAGCCAACATAAAAAATCATTAATGAGATACATTCTATTCTTCCCTCATACCAAGTCTTTGAAGTCCAGTGTGTATTTAATATTTACAGTATGTCTCAGTTCCAGTGCTAAAAATTCACTGGAAATTTGTGATGGGTTATTAGATTTCATAAACTTTATAGTTGCCAGAAAAGATGAACATACTTGTTATTCCAAATACACTTAAAAGTTTTCCAGTAACAGAGTCAAGTATCAGTTTTTAAATTCAAATTCAAATTTAAACTTCATTGTTGATTACATATGCAGCATTTCGAGGCCTCAGTAGGGATCAAATCGGACCCTACAAGAGACATAGTGTCAGCTTGGCCATTCTGTTGTTCACTTGTATTTCCATTTAGAATTAGCTTCAATACAGGTTTCTGTGCAGGGATGGCTTTCAGTTGTTTAAATTCACATGCCAAATAGGTAGTCATCTTAATTTCCTTTTCTTTGTGGAGACAGGAACAAAAATAAACAGAGAAATGTATGAGGTGATGTTCTCTTACCCTCACCCCGTGGGTCACCTTTGCAACAGGCTTGGAACACCACTGCCATGGTGTCAGCCCTTCTCCAGGCTTGCCATGCATTCTGACCCTCAACTTACAGTGACATGGTCTCTATTCTGACCCTTCTCCCATCCTGCCTTGTCTTTCACTCCCAGAGTTCCTTGGTCTTCTAAAAAAATTTTTTTTTAACCACTGTGTAATACATTCATTTTATGGCTTAAAATTTCAATGTACTGTCATTTAAAATACTCAACAAATTGTTTCCAAAGAAATGGCAAAGAGATGCCCAAGTTTTACTTTGGAATTTGGCCTATTTTTGTTCTTTAGGGGATATGTTGAATAGCCATTTCCCCCTCTTACAGAATTTGCCTAGATATTTGGGTACACGGTAAAGGAACATCATTGTGGGAACTTATATTTCTATTTCAAGATTGCTTGTATTTCTATTATGATTTTCTTCAGCCTCACTGCTTTCACCATTTGAACCTGTGATGTCAGGTGTGGAGGCTGAAAAAATCATCTTGCCTTCTCCTCCAGTTTGCGCTATAGCTGTAAGCCATGACCAGTGCCACCTTGGATGCCTCAGAAACTGTGCCTGTTGAGACCCTGAATTGTGGGTGCCTGAGGAAGGAAAGGTGACTAGGGGAAAAGCCCAGAATTATATCTCTCTTAGCTGCTTTAATGTATTCAAGGTACTTGAGAAACAGGCCCCACCCAGCCACAAACAAAATGACAAAATTAGTATCAAGGACCTATTGAGCTCCTGAACAAGGAAGAAAAGCCTTCTAATAGGTATTTAGGTGATGTTCCAAACCCATAAAGGCCATTCAATTTCTGGTTTCTAAGTCAAATGGAACCTCCCAGGAGGGAGTAATGTATGGTAGGCCATGAGCCAAGAACAACTTGCAACCAACTCAAAAAGAATCCTCATTGGTCTACCTCAACTTCCTGCCCCAGTGTGACTTTAGGGCATTTTCCAGTTGTCTCTACTCGTTGGGCTCATTAGTGAACCATTTTTTGTTTGATTCATCAAATCACTTTCTGCTGTCTCCCTGGTTAACCCCCCAAGCCTCTGATGGGGGTCTTTCCAACCCTTTCACAGACTCTGTCCCACAGCCCTCCTAAGCCATGTCCCAGGCCCTTGTCTGCATCCTCTCCCAGTCAGTCTGCACTGAGTCATTTCTTTCCAACCCTTTCACAGACTCTGTCCCACAGCCCTCCTAAGCCATGTCCCAGGCCCTTGTCTGCATCCTCTCCCAGTCAGTCTGCACTGAGTCATTCCCAAAGATGCTTTCTAGGTAGCCTATCCATTTCCTTTTAAGACCTGTTTGGTCTTTAAGCTCAAAGAGTGGGGAGAGTTTGGCTGGGAATCCTGTTTATTTTCTTTGAGTTGGTCTCTGTGCCAATAAATTCTTGTATTCTGCCCACTAAAACCCCCTGGAGTTGGATGAAGCCCCCTCTGATTTAGGACACACTAGTTGCTTTTCAATCTCCCTGTTGAAAGGGAGTATGAAGACCAGCACAAAGGTCAGGGGGCCTCTTTCTTTCAGGTGTGTGGGCCTTTAGCAATTTGTCCTCTCTGTGACCTTGTGACCTGACCCAACCAGGAAAATAAAAGAAAAAAGGCACTAAAAGACTAGACTTAACCAACATGCCCACCCACACAAGCTTGCTGACAACTGTGGAGCATTTCCTAGAGACCTGCCAGGTGGGCTGGGGCCTCAGGGGTCCCCAGCATTTTCTTCTACATTCAGGTTCTTCTCCACTAACTCTGGCAGAAGCACCAATCCTGGTCAAGTCAATTCTTCCAACAACATGTTTGGGTTTAACTGAGTTAGATGAAGGGAAAAGGAGGAGGTAAAAAGGTCCTGTAGACTCAGTTGTCACACTTCCACCTTAGTGTTGGTTAACATGGCACCTGAGACTGCCAGACCAGTTTCAACTGGGTTATGTGTGTAGGTGTGGGTGTTGCATGCCAGCAGCTGTGATGCCTTGGTCCATCGGAGGCATTATTATTTGGAGTGTGCTAGTTTTGCTTTTCTCATTCTTCTTGTTTTGTTTCAATCTCTTCTTTCTGAATGTAAAGGCTGGTTTCATTATTCCAGCAACCTTTTCCCTTCCTTCCCCAGTTTCCATTTCTCTTCCTTCTTTTTTCCCCCCACCATGCTTCTCTCGCTTCTCTTCAGAGATGACTTGCTGGGGGATCTTTGTAAACTTCTGTCTTTTTTCTCACACTACAGCACCTGACACTCTTTCATTACCCCTATCACCATGCTGCCGCTCTCTTATTTCTCAGCCTTCTTATCCTGGTTCCCAACCATCTTTCAAATCTCTTAGATGCCACTTCTTCCTGAAACCTCCTCTTTCTCAGCTGCCACAGGTCAGGTTGGGTGACTCTCCTATCTGCTTCCATTGCACCCTGAACCTGCTCCAGCAAAGTTGCATCAGCAGACAGAGTCGATGTTTGTAGTGATGTGGCTTTCCCAGTAACCTACTCCCTAGGACCGTAGAGCTTACAAAAAAAGAGTGCTTTACTCCCTGAACGTATTCCCTCTCCTTTGGGGGACTCTCTGAGCCCCTGCTGTGATGAACCCTCTGGACTATTAGCTTTGCTAATGTGACACTAGTTTTGCCAATGTTAAAAACTCAAAAAGTAGTTGTTGAATCAGTGACTGTGTATGAGTTGATTTCCTATGAATAGTTTATGCTTGCTGGGGTTTTAAGACTCTACTGAAAAACAGAGAGATTAAAAAAAGGGGAAGAGTAAATATATCAGAAGCCCAGACAGACATTTTAGGGGGTAGATCTTTAGACAGCTTTGGATAAGGAGTTCACTTCCAAGTCAGCTATTGGGCCAGACCACCTTTTTCTATTCACTGAAATATATAAAATATCCAGGAAGGAGTGGTGAAAAGGGAGAGAAGCACAAAGATAAATAGGTAGGTAGGTAGATAGAGATAGATGGATGGATGGATGGATGGATGGATGGATGGATGGATGGATGGATGGATGAAGAGAGTTTCTGTCCGCTTGTTAGTTCCATTTGCCTCATCAGATGATTGCTTTGGAAAAGGACTTCTTTCTTTCAGAATAGGGCAGCCCACTGGCAGAAATAATGCAATGGGAGTATAACATAATTTTAAGTAAGGAACTTTGATGATGGTATCAGAAAGTAAGGTTTTATTTCTATTTTTCTTTCTAAGCTGATATATCAGAAAATCTAAAAAATAAGAGAATAAAAATGTTACGTAATATTACATATGGCCTAAACAGATAGTAGACTTCAGAGGAAAGTTCTCTTCTTAAGTATGTGTACCAAAAACTAACAAACAAACAAAAAGACCCCTAAAATAAATAAGTGTTTAGCTCAGTGAGTTAGTAAAAAAAAAATCAACAAAATAAACCTATGAATGAATAATGTAAGAGGAGAAACTTTGAATTACACAACAGATAAATGTGTTCAAATTCTGATTCTTTGACAAAAGGAATGATACATTCCCTAACTTTGTCTAGAAAAGGACAATGCAAAAATATACAAGAAATGTGTTAAAGGGATGAATGAAACAAATATAGAACATATTAAAAGTATCATAAAAGATACTCAACTCTTCTCAACTCTTAGACAAACTTAGATAAAACAGATAATATTTTAGGAAAGTATACTTTACCAAATTGACTTGAGGAAAGATAGAAACTCATAATAAACTAAGTACTATAAAAAAACAGGAGAAAATCAACAGAGCTGCTCTCCAACAGCACAAGGCCCAGATGGTTTCAAGAGGAATTCTCCCAAATCTTTTAAGAGTAAATCATTCCAACACTAAACTGTTTCAAGTCATAGAAAAAGGAGAAAAAGCTTCCACATTCTTTTCACGAAAGCAGCATAATATTGATATCAATCCCCATAAGGTTGCACGAAAAAGAACACCGCTGTTCAGCTCACTTGCATTGATGCACAAAATCATGAACAGAGCCAAGAAAATATTGGGAGAAAATAAACCATCACTGATGGCATCTAGTCCAAGAATATAAGGCAGATTTAATCACAGAACTGCTTAATAGAATGATTTAATAAGAGGAAATCAGGAAATCTTTTTTATTTCTTTTTTTTAAATAAAGAAAAACCAGAACAGTAAATCTTTGAGATGTATTTTATTGTTTAATAGTTTTGACTGTGTTATGTAACATCAAATACTTGCAGTGCTTAGGGCTTCCAGGGGTTCTGAACAGGTTACAACAGGAAGTTGGGTGTCCATGTAGGCTGACTCTGTTGTTCGGGGCTCCGGGGTTCCATGGGCTGGTGACACAATCTAAGGAGCTGGTGAGTCCGGGGGCCTGTGTGGGAGACGGAAAAAGAGAGCTAGTTGCTCAGGAGCCTCAGTGACCCCGTAGACTCCCTTCCCCCAACACCCCAACAGTGGAGAGCCAGAGCATCTACCTCTGTAGCTCCCCTCCCAGTTTGGATTGGCATGGGCCTCAAAGAAAAACCACTTTATCTCCCAGAGGAGAGGAAGGGGTGGGGGTGGGGGGAGTCCTTCAAGAAGGTTCATTTATACAGCAGCAAAGGAGCAGCTAATTTCTAGGACATTTGAAATGGTAATATTTCTAGATGTGGTGGAAGTATAAAGTTGACCTTGAGAGGGAAGAAGTAAGGTTGCTTTGTTAGGGTGAGCATCACAGTGAATCATGCCAACCACTTCGGCTCAATGATGGCCTCGAGGGCAATCAATCAGTAGTTTGCCCGCGTTTTAAATATTTTCACCCCACCCAGCTGCTTGTGTACATCATAGATATGAGTGTCTATTGACAGAGAGACAAAGACACGAGCAGGAGAGGGAGGGGAGAAAGAGGAGGAGAGGCTTGTTTTATTTTTAAGATCAATGATTAAGGATCAATATTCCTATTGAGCCTGCTGGTCTCTGGTTTACACATTGCAGCAGCAGCTGCTTAGTGAGGCTGCTGCCCTTGGGGCTGTGGGATGCCGCCTCTCTTGTCCAGGTTTAACTCCACCTTCCAGCATCCTTTGCCAGGCCCCATCACTAATGCATCCCTCACACACAGGAGCAGGTCAGGCAGAGTGTAGATAGGCTTTTGGGGGCACATACTTAGTCACACTTCCAGTGTTTTTTATGACCCAGGGAGCTGTCTTGTTTGGCACATATGTGGTCCCTTCCTCAGGGTACACTCCTAGGAGTGCAGTGACTGATCTGAATTTTGACTTTATTAGAAATCAAGTGACTGTGCTGTACCTACAGCAGCTTCTTATAAAAAGCTTCTGGTTCCTGGCCAGGAAGCTGGCAAGTCTTCCTTGCAAACAGATTGTAGGGGCAACCTAACGGGGCAGTTAAGGAACTCTCAATTTGAATGAGGGTCAGGAGAATCAGCTTATCTGCAGAAGTCCAGTGTGAGTATGATATCTGGAGCCAGAGGTCCTCCAACCTGCTCTGCTTCCTCTGCCTGAGATGATCATCTCCCAAACTGGCCTTCCTCACGTGCCTGAGACCTGGTTATCAACAGCCTAGGTTCCCTGCAAACAGCTTTGCCAGCACTTGGTATCTTTCAACATAAAGATTTTTTTAAATGCCTAGAATTAAAACTACAAGATGTCCCTTTTAAACTTAGGATTGACTTATGCCACTTTTGAACTTCAGATGGACTAATTGTTTGAGAATATGCTCTATTGACATGGTTTTGGGTTTCCATATATTGTACATGAGAGAAAAATTTGTATGACTCCTATAGAGGGAAATTAGCTCACCTACATCAAGACAAACAATCCTGCTTCTAGGAATATGTCAGACACGTATTCTCTGACATGTCCGACAGCCCACGTACAAGATGAGTCATTGCAGTGTTGTTTAAAATAGCCAGCTTAGGAAATAGCTTAAACATTCATTTAATTCTGCTTAAAGTATGGTACATATGGTCAGCAGAATAATCTGTAGCTCCTTTACTTAAAAAAAAAAAAAAGACCAAGGGAGGGAGTACTATATATACAACATGGGATCATCGCCAAGATACAATGTTATGGAGAAAGAAATACTGCAGCAGAAAATATGTTCCTTATCACTTGTGTAAGAAAAGGAAGGTGAGACAATAAGTTTATATTTGAAAGTGTATAAGGAAAAAATTGTGGGGAGAACTGGGGGAACAAGAAATAAAAATTTCAATCAATACTTATATCTTTTTATACGTCCTGATTTTTTCATTATAAAAATTGAAATATTAGTTGGAATAATTTGGATGAAAGTTGGAATAATTAATACTGGTTGTAATATTAAATGCTTTGATTTTTCTGTTGTTGATCCTGATTATTTTGATGTGGCATTATGTTTTTCTCTAGCCCATCACTTTTTTTAGTGTGAGGCATTGGCTTTGGCAGTCTTTACTAGAAAGGGATTGGAGGGAAATTTCCCAGCAGAGGAGCGCTGTTTTGAGCAGATGAAATTGAAAATGTCCATTATAGCCAGGGAGCAGGATCAGGTTAATCCAAGATACTACACTTGATCTTAGCCAAAAGGCCGAGAGGTGACCAAGAGGTGAAGACTCATGTTACTTCTTGGCACTTTCTGGGCACTGGGTTGCAGAGGAAGTCCTACCCAGAGCTGCTAGCCAGACTTCCACACTGCCACAGAGGCTTCTCTGTCAGCCTCTTGGAATTTAAGAGTCAGGAGTGGAAACTCCTCTTCTGTATGGATGGGGGTTTTTAAAGGGAAAACTGGAGATATAGTGAGTATCATTCTACTGCTGACATCCTCATCCCCAAGTCCTTTGTTTTATTGGTACTAATCATAATCAAGCATGCACACCTAGGAACTTTCTTGTCTTCCTTCTAGTCTTACTGGGTCAGTCTGTGACTTGATCCTTTACAGTCCCATTGAGAACAATGCATGTTAAGTCTGCCACAAGTGGAAATAGAGATTTGGTTTTTGCTCATGATTAGGGAAAGAGATCTCATGGGGGGAAGGAAATAGAACAGGAAGGGGGCAGAACTAAGAAGGTTGGAATGAGAACCAGAGTCACTTCAACCTGATCCCACAGGGAGCTTGGAGGGCACACGGACCACAGAATTGTTCCCACTTGGTGGCAAGGATGCATTCTCTTCTCTGCTTAAATAAATCATTAGTGGAAGGCTGAGAGTATGGGGGTCACACTTAGCTTCTCAGCAAAATGGTGGCTGTTCAGTTGACCAAGGTCAGTTTTCCAGAGCTGGGGCAGAGGGCAACACTCACAACAGCTAGGGCTTGGGTGTCCCTGCTAGTAGGGGTTCCAGGTGTCCTGAACCCATTTGGTTAGGTTGTTTGAGGAGAGTATTCCTTCCTAAGCGAAGAAGATAACATTCAGTTACTTGGTATTTCTTCTGTCTTCCCCTTATTACCTCTCATCCATATTGCCACAGTGTTTCAAAAACAGATTCTAAACATCAACTCAGTTTGTAAATACTTACGTATATATCTTGGAAAATTGAAGCTATTTCTCATAACTCTACTATCATGATAGCACCTGATAAAGCAATATTTCCTTAATGTCATTTTAGACCCAGTGGTTGTTTAACTTTCTCAAATGGTCTGAAACATGTGTTTTTATATTTATTTTTCCTGGAAGCAGAATTCAAACAAGATTTGCTCATTGTATTGGTTATTCATCTCTAACAGCCTTTCCCTTGCTTTCTTATGTATTGAAGACATCAGGGCATTTGCTCTGTGGAATGTCCTCATTCTGGCTGTAGTTAGTTGTGTCTTCATTGTGTTGTTCAGCCTGTCACTCTACCCTCTGTACTTCCTGTTAACTAGTAATTAGAAGGGATCAGGGGTCACTGCTGTTGAGTTGTCATTGCGTCTAGATCCTTTCAAAGGACCAAAGGTAGGAAAAGGACCTTTTTTAGAAAGAGAAAGAGTTTGAGTGATTATTTCACAATTAAAATTTGGATTACAGAGTCTTCTAAATTTTTAGTTTATATTTGTCTCTTTTTTCTTATGCTTAAAAATCTTTATTACTAAAAAGAATTGCATAATTGTTCTCAGTCTCTCTGAATCTGTCTCGCTTTTTCTCTGCCTATCCACCCATCCATGTATTCATCAGCTGATCTATATCTCTCTCTGCCTATTTATCTCCTTATGACTAGCTTATCAATATCATTCCAACCTCAACTGGGATCCTTGGGACAGGGCATCTGGGTGCCATCCTGTCAGTGCTGTTCAGTGTCTGTCACCCATGGGTATTCAGCTGACATACCACAGCATCCAGGGCAGGCCCTTGCCTAAGATGGAGAGGTCTGAGCACTTTACTTAGAACCCTGACTGCAAGTGCGGCTCTGGGCCCATGATCTAATGTTCCTGGGCTGCTTCTGCACATCTAGAAGGTGGAGATGGAGTCCAACAGGAGTTGATGAAAAAGTGAATGCAAGAGCCTTTGGTGTAGATAGGAAGGCACCTAGTGGGTGAAGGGTGTAGCACTTAGGGGCTTGTGGAGAAAGAGCCAGGTGTGTTGATCATGGATTAATTTAAGAAAATCATTTTTAAGATCCTTAATTTTTAAACACACAATCTTCTGGTATGATTTGCATGAGATTATCTCTGAATTTACAAGGTTTGACCTCCTATTTTATTATTTAAAAATAAAAAGAAAGAAGAGGCAGACACTTTGCTTACCCCACCCCACCCACATCTGACTATTACACACATTGTCAAAAGGTGTGAAAATCTCAGGGAGAACAAAGAAAGATAAGAGGTAAGAATCCTTTATTGTTTAATAAAGAGCCCATTAACTCCTGGGCTTTCATATTTCCCTGTCTTAACATTTTATTTTAAGGAGAAAGATGGTCTAAGAAACAGGATTTTGACACGCTGGGATGTTCTGAATACAGACTTGATGCCTGAGTGATGGGAAGCAAGAAAATCTTCCTTCTTGATGGAGAGACCAGTGACAGCAAAGCAAAGCAAGGGGAACATCAGTTAGAAGCCTAGAATACTAAAGAGAAAAGAATTTCACTTAAAAAAAAGTGTGTTAGATGTAAGTAGTACTTTCCAACTCCACTTGGTACTAACCCAAGATCAGGCATTCCACTGAAAGGAAGCATGCCATAGCACAGCCCACGCGTGTAGCTTAGTGACTTGGATTTATTTAAATATAGCTAAAAGTCTTGCCAAGACATTCATGATTTTCAAACTACATCAAATAAAATCCAGAGATAAAATTTTAGGTGACTTGTTTTGCATACAGCATATGCTATTCAGTAAGGTAGTTTAAAATCCATTTTATGAAATCATATCTTGAAATAATCCAATGATAGCTAGTACTCATTTATTTCACCCTATAAAATATTTAAGCTTTTCTCCTTATTATTAGCAAGAAAAATATTATTGATTTTCTGGATTGATTAATTTTTTTCCTAATTTACCTTTCTCTTTCATTAAATGCATATGAGTGTTAGGTCATAATTTGTCTCATTAAGAGATGTATTTCATCAGGAGATGCTAACTAATATTTAACATTTTATGCTTAAAAATTACTGAAATTGGTTACTTTCCCCCCATTTTAATTAATACTGTGATAATTCAATCCAGAAGCATATTTTTAAACATGGAGAGCCTTAAAGCTCTCAAGAATTGAAAATATTCTTAATGTATTAAAATATAAACTTATTGTATTGTTAATGTATGATAAGGTGGTCAATAGCAGTATTTAAACTTTTAAAAGTATATTAAATATGCTAAAGTTTTGTGAAAGAAGCAGAAATGAAATAATGAATATAAGAAGAAAAATGAAAGATGGAAATTTCTCAACAGTGAAGAAGAGCTTATTCATGCATTTTAAAAAATTTTTCATGCAGATTTATTTGTATATGTATTGTGTCATGCATTTTAAATTGGGTGGTGGTGAGCATGAAACTATTATGAACTCTAGATTCTCTTTAATTCTTTTTTGAAGATTGATAGTTTTATCTTTAAACTTCTATATTTTCAGCAAAAAAGAAAAATATACATCTTGTAATCATGAAACTAATGATGAAAACTTTTGTATGTGACCTTAAAAATACACAATGGGTGTACTGCTTTTCAAAATTCTTTTTTGAGATGTGCAGCTAAGCAAAAGTTTGAAGACCCATGAGCTATGGGATCCTTGAATGGCACAGACAAGAAGAGGGCTCTTTCCCAGCCTTGACTGATGCAGGGTTGTAAGTGATGCAGTTAAAATTGTGTTGGCGCCAAAATACCCTAGTGGGTGGGGTCTGAGAGAAAGACATGTGAGAAGAAGTGAGAAGCACCAAGAGGCAGATAAAAGGAAGGAGTAAGGATAGGAAAAAAAAAGGAGAAGAAGGAGATGAGAATGGTGGACTGAGAGAACAGGCCCATGTGGCCTGACCAGGGGAAACTCCATGAAGAGTGAGCTGGAGGTAGCAAGGAGCCATGGCGATCAGCAGAAGAGTAGCCGGTGTGGAGAGTGTAACACTGCAGCAAGGTGTCATAGTGAGCTGGTACCTGGAGATGGCCAGGGATTTGGAAAGCTGATTTGTGCATCAGGAATTATGGAAGAAGTTTGAAGAGCCTTGGAGAAGAGAGCAGTGCGAAACACTGGAGAGAGAAGAAGAAAAGAGAAGATGCTGGAGAAGGACTGGACTTTGCATGGTTCCTGGAGGTTTGGAGGGGCACCATCTTGGACATGTGTTTGGGAATTTCAGACTAAACGATATTTGGGGTGAAATAACTTGCCACTTGTGGCATTAAAAACTTTTCATTTTCCTGGTTAATTTTCCTTGTTAATAAAACCCTATTGTTAAACTGCATTTGAGTGGCAACTGCTACAAGTATGTGAGGGAACGTGGGAGGTAGAAGCCACTTTTTAAATGTGGCTTGTTGGTTGGCAGCTTCTGCCTCTTTTGATCTGATTTCATGGCCTCTCCACCTCCCTGTCCATTACCAGCATGATCTGGGGACCTTGTTCACCTGAGCAGCCTCCAGCCAGTAGCACACAGAATTGCCTCTTCAACTGCCTGCTAATAATAATAATAGTAATTAATAATAAAATAATACCAGGAGACACATTAGTTGGCTATTGCCACAATTGTATTGCATGAAAAAAGCAACCAGAAAACCTCCAGGATCTAAATATATATCTTAGGTCATGAACCAGCAGCTGGGCAGTTCTATGATCTTGCCCAAACTCTGTTGATATCAGCTGGACTCATATATGCAGGGACAACTGCTGCTCCACATGATCTCTCATCCCCCAGGAGGTAAGTGTGGGCTTATTCCCATGGCAGCCAGTCAGGTTCTATGAGGGGGGGAAAACACGCAAGTCCACTTGCAGGCCTCTCTCAGCACAGGCTCTTCCACCACACTTACTGGTGAAAGCAAATCACAAGCTGGCCCAGATTCAAGGGCTGGGGAGGAAGTAGTTTCTACCTCTTTATGGGAAGAGCTGCAAAGTCATATTGGAAAGGAGCAAGGATATGAGCAGAGACAGGAGGTGCCAGGGTTGCAATGATCTGTCTCTAACAATAGTTATTATGACTCAGGTTGTAATGAACTCAACACTGTAATTAGATGATTCAGGTGGGTAAATGCATTTACTTCTCAAAAGGACAGAACATCTACTGGTATGTGTCCTTTTTTGGGTTTTTTTTGGCCTTCACCTAGGGCCCTGAAAAGCTTTTCTCTCCTAGATACCCCGAAACTACCCCTAATGAGGCAGAAACCAAGACTTAGGGAATTAGGCCACAGTGACCAGCAGAGAAGTCAGAACACGTGGTAAATTGAGGTTTTCTGCTCTTCCAGACCACATAACGCTGGAACTGGTGGGTCAGAGAGGGAAAGGCAGACTGGGGAGGGAATAGAGAGGAAGATCAGGTACACTGTGTCAAGGGGAAAAGAAACAACCTGTTCGTAGGATGAGAAATGGAGTGGAAGGGAGCTGTTCCCACTGATATGTGACTGGAAGACAATCTACCAGCACCCCCTGAAACTTCTCTGAACAGAGAATGGGGAGTTTGCACTAATTGCATGTGATAAACTATAAAATTAAGTTTACACTTTGACCAAAATAGGAGGAATTGGAACCATGTGGCTGTTTCCTTAGCCTTAAGAGCTATAATCAGGTTGTTGGTGAACGGCTGCTGGTGTTATTCCAACTCTTCATATGGGCTAAGCACTGTGCTAAGTCCTTTCCCTGTGTTGTCTCATTAAAGCTCATAAAGGTGTGATAAGAGTAATTTAGGTTGTAGGATGATTACTGATCTCAGCCAGCACTACCTGCTTTCTCATTCATCTTTGAAGAGAGAGAGGGAGGGTGAGGGCTGGAGAGGGGGCTTTTCCTTGCCAGTAAGCAAAGATCTTTCCCTTAATTCTGATGGGTTCAACTAGGTCATATTACACACTCCTCTTCCAATAGCTGTGAAGCAGTAAAACCCCAGTTCTATTTCTTTCAACTGGGCCAATGAATCAGTCATTGGCAAGGAAAATGGGGTTATTATGACTGAGTGACACTAATCAAGTCCTTCCTCTAGTATAAGGGTCAGTTTTCAAATCATATTGTCACTACTCAGTAGGAGAGAAGAGTATGGTATATTGGAAAGTCATCCCCTGCATCTACTAGATATATGTATTATCATCCTCACTTTGTAGTCTAGGAGGCTGAATTTTAGGGAGGGAAGAGCTATAGGATTGTGTGAAGGACTGTCCATTGTCAGATACCTCATAGCAGAGCATGGGAATCTCAACTTGCAGCTCCGATCCTTGGTCTCTTCCCTGACTTTATGGAGCTTATCTCTGTGGTTCTTTCTGGTGCACTCTGTGATTTTCAAGCTCACAAGACCAGTAAGCAGAAGTATCTTGAGCCAGAACTTGGTCAGCTCTTCTTACCTAACTGAAGAAAGGCTGGGAAATAATTCAGTCTTTACTGTGAGGTAAAAATTCCGGGTGGTTTTCTTCTGAAAAGGAAGAATAGATGTTGAGGGACATCTCTCTGATACAGAGTGCTGTAAATCTTCTAAATCTACCAGTTTTACTTTGGAGAATATGTGCCATTGTAGGCGATGTGAGTGGTTAAAATATTAGCACATTCTATTTTCATTTACCAGTTTATTTCTCACAAATGCTGTTAATAAGGTTTTCATTCCCATATGGTCCCAGAGGAACACTATTTTAACATTTAGTTGAACAATTTTCATTCTTTCTAATTCATTTTAATCTACAGTTCTCCCTCTGATAAAATTAGACCATGAGGCTGAGGCTTATCTCCTCCGGTGTGGACTGAAATGGGGAGCTGAAATGGACCAGCACTCAGCTTTGGGTTTTGGAACAGACTTTGGAAGCTCATGGCAGAGGCAGTAACTTTTGAGAGATAAGACTTTGAGGAATCTAGGCCACTTGAATACCAGAAGCTGAAAGTTTGCACCTGAAACAATAGTTTCTGAAGAGGTGTGCAAGCATGAAAAAATCTTATTTTCTGGTTCAAGAGGAAATAGGATCTGTAGGAGAGATGAGGAGGTGAGAGGGAGCAGGAGCAATAGGGAGAAGTAGTGGGGTACCTAGGAGGGCTCTCATCATTTTTGCCACCCAGGGACAGACTCGGAGTCTGTGCTGTAGAGGAGAGCCCAACAGTCCTGAGCCACATTGCCCATTTTGCATCCCAGTGTGTGCATTTGCTGTTTTTGTGACTTGTGACTTCTCTCCGTGTTCCCATTTCCTTTTCCACAAGGCAAAGATCATATCTACATTTTGATTGTTGGAACTCAGTGAATAAGAACATAGAACAGAACCTGGTTCATATCAAGCACTCAATAGATTTCTTCTTATTAATATCTAAGAGTAGAGGGCTCTGTTTGGAGGTAATGTTATCTCTAGCTTTTTTTAAATCTCCAGTTAAAGAATTTCCTTTATATTTTCAATTATATGTGATTCAGGCATTTTATACTTGAGTCTAATAATGCTTTAAGTAAATACTACTTCAAAGGGTATTAAATGTTTAATGACATAAATAGGTACTGAAAATGTCAAAATCCGTATAAATAGTGCACTGCATTAGATTAAAAATAAGTAAATCGTGTTTGAAATTCTTACAGAAATCTTATATTCACCTTGTAGAGATTCTTATGGAATTTTTATACTTAATTGAAAAAAGATTAATTAAATTGACATTCAAAGCTGCATTGAAGTCTTGTGAGCAGTCACCGCCTGTCTGTTGCCAGTTGCCATTAGCAACATTTCCAAGTTAATGGTCATGGTGTCCACCCTTCAATGAATACACTCAGGTCCATTGACTATGAAGAAGCTGTACCCTCAACAAAATGTGGTGGAAACACACACAAGCTGAGAATTAATCTAGACAGTTGGAAAAAGATTAGCTTTTGGCTGTCGTGTAATTGCAGGTGAGTATGGGTTTCACTTCACTGGGAATGAGAGGAAGGCTTATGGGGCAATCCCAGAAACTTATGTGGTATGGTCAGGCCTTTCTTAGTAGAAATGGAATCCTTTTTCTCCATGCTGCACACTTTGAGGTATGCACAAACATATACCCCACACTCCAGCAGAGAGCACAGCTTTCCCCCTAATGTATCTAGTCTGGTTGTCATAGCAACCCCTGTAGCCAAGTTTGGAGTTGAACAAGTTTTTCTAGGACTCAGAATATTTTCCTGCACTGCTCTCACTGGAAGAGCAGACTCTGAGTTGGGTTAAGATGGTTCCAAGAATGACCTGCAGTGAGGGCAGTGGGAAAAGTCCCCAGAAGACCCACCTCAGGGATGACCACAGTGGAGGAGATGGCTGTATATTTGGAGAGACTCTGCAGGTGCCAGGATTCTAGGAGGTAAGGAATTCAATGGCATTGCTTTGAATCCTGACACCATCTCATGTTTGTGTTGCCTGGCACATGTCACCTACCAACTTGGAACCTCCATCAACTCATTCAAAATGGTGAGGCCTCAGTGTAACTCCTTAAATGTAGCTGAATACTAAATCTGAATTCGTGCCAACTTGATGGGAGCTAATATCTTTCTAAGGCAGAACATGCACATAGCTGGGGCCTCTATGATGAATCCTTGACCTAGGGGAGCAGTTCTAGTGGGGAGTTTTAGCACCACAGCCAGAAAGGAGACTGTGGTGTCCCTTTTCTATGAAACCATGTGGGCGTTTATTTGTCTACTGCTCTTCCATCCTGCCTCAGCCTTAATTAGAAATGTAATTTCTCCATTACCATAACAATGAGTGAAACAACAACTGATTTGTTGCGCCAAATTAATTCTCCTTTTGGGAACCTGGGAGAACATTATTTATCAGAGCAGCAGACAGATTTAAAAATGAAAACATCTTTCCACTATGTATGCCAAATTCAAAAAGTGACAGGGCTAATATTTCAACATTGGAAGGCATGTTGGAGATTTGTTCACAGGGTATTTATGCAGGACAATGCTGGTGCATAGAAGATGCTCAGTAGTTACTGGGTGATGGGAGAATGGAAGCAGGACCAATGAGATTCACTCTTCACATGTTTTGCTGTTGCATACACATATAATTTGCAAGCAAGAGCAAGAAATTAAATTGCTTTGATATCCCTCTAGATGATTCCACTATTTTGTCATTATTAATAAGACATTTTTATTTAGTCAAAATGAACAAATTTTTCTAACATCATTCTGCTTGCCAGTGAGGAGATGTTTCCAAAAAAATCAAAAAACAAGATATTTCCAACGTAGGCCAAAAATCTTTCTTTTTCTAAGGACATATGACTGTGATGGCATAGAAGATTATCTTAGGACTGTGATGGCATAGAAGATTATTTTAGGATTATATGTGAGTTAAACTTAGGACTGGATATATATGTAAGTAAGTTAAACTTTTAGGTATTTGTTAATTTACAGGACTTTCCTATATCTTCTTTTAAAAAAAATCTTTTAAAAAACTCAAGAAGATATACCCAACCTTGAAATTATAACCCAAAGGGAAAAATGATTAGAAACACCTTATCCAAAAGAGTTCTAATATCTCACAATCTTATCTTTATTCCTTGTTCTGCATGTCTCAGGATTTATTCCAAAAAATTATTGAGTGGAAATAATTAGCAATCATATACCATCAATGAAGAAAAATTTCCTACATGGGAACAGATAACTCAGTTTCTGTCATTTGCCAAAATGACAGAGGAGGAAGAGTGGGGAATAGGAGGGGCTGAGGACAGCAGTATGACCTACTTTGCTGTGTGTCATATCTGATGGGTAAGATTTGGTAATTCTTAGCTTTTTTTGTGTGTGATGAGATTTTTCTGAGCTGAAAATTGCTGCCACCAGCTATGTTTGGGCCTTTGCTTCAGGCACTCTTAGGGTGTGATTTAAGAACAATTTCTAGCCCTAATGGGATACTTTAGCTCCCAGTCCCTAAAACCCTATGGTCTGCAACTCTATGTTGAAAAATATCAGACTTTCAGAGCTGGAAGGTAAACAAAAATCTAACAAAATCTAGTCCTGTGGGATCAAACCTTTTTTTAAGTGGTGGAACTTGTTGAAATGCAAGTTTATTGGGAAGCTATAGCAGTTAACGGGGCTCCATCCAGATCCAGAGTAGATGTGCTTTCATTGCCAGGGGCAGGGAGGGCATCCACTGAAGGCTGACACTAATTCCTTTCCTGCATTATTTCTCTTTATCCTGGTACCATCTCTGTGTGGTGGATATTGTTTCCATTTTATAGACATAGAAACTGAGGTACAACTGAAAGGAGCTAGCACAGGGTGTGAGTCTAGGCAAACTACATGGTGGGTTCTGAGCCCTTTCCTATAGCCCACAGATCCACCTGCATTATTTTGGCAATTTCTCTATGGACCCAAAACTTCATACCATTATATGACCCACCTGCCTCTCTTTAGGAGCAATCATATTCTAGACTGACATAGCAGCAATAAAGAATGAAAACTTGTATTGCAAAACTATCTCCATATGAGGAGGTAAGTCCCACAGAAGGGAGCTTTCCTTGTCCACCAAGGTATGTTGTGTAATTCTGTTTGAGTGGGATTTTATCTTTACTTTTCCTGCTTCTCACTGGAAGTGATGTGAATGGTTTGGATTGATGGACCTCTTTTGAGAAGCAGAGAATTAATCCTTCACTTAGCCCTTCAACGTCAAGTCCTCAAACCTTCCATGCAGGAGTTATAATTCCTGTTTCACAGATGGGAGAAAGAAAGGTACAGAGGAATGAACAGATAAACAAATGGGCATTGAGTGAGGGTGAGTCCCAGCCACCATACTCCTGATGGAGTGTCTGGTTATGCCTCCACTAAACTAGGCTTCAGTGATGAAGACACTTCCTTTGAAAAAGTTCCTGGAGTGCTGGCACAGCCTGCATAAAGCAATTGCTTGCTCCTATTAAGATCAAGAGTAGTTTTTCTGGTGCACAAAGGATGGTTACATCTTTTTTTTTAATATACTTTTTATTATTTGCACTTACATATCTGTATACATACATACATACATACATACATACATACATATATATATATATATATATATATATTGCATCATTCTCTACCCCAAGGCTCTCCCATCACCTTACCACCTATGCCCATGCATGCACCATCTTAATCTTTTGTACCTTCTCCCTCCCCCGTTCTCTCCCTTCTCCCCCTCTCTCGTCAATGCTTTAGTTCTGTTGGCAGTTTTACATTTTTCTTAAGCACTTGTTTGTTTTCCCTATATACTTTAAATAAGTGAGACCACCCATATTTCTCTTTTCCTTTCTGACTTATTTCTGCTAACTTGATTCTTTTTAGCTCCATCCATGTTGCTACAAATGACATAATAAGTTTGCCTTCTTTGATTGATGAGTAATATTCTATTGTGTACATATACCACATCTTTTTCAGTCATTTGTCAGTTTTGGGGCATTTGGGTTGTTTTCATATCTTGGTTATTGTTAACAGTGCTGTGATAAACCTGCATGTATAGGTGTCCTTTTTAATTAGTGATTTTGTTTCCCCTGGGTAGATTCCCAGTAGTGGGATTGCTGAGTCAAATGATAGTTCCATTTTCAGTTGTTTGAGGGTCCTCCACACAGCCTTCCATAATGGCTGGACCAGTTTGCATTCCCACCAGTAGTGTAAGAGTGTTCCTTTTTCTCCAAATCCGCAAAGGGTGTTTCTTACCATTTTCGCACAGTTTTTCATCTACTTGCCTTTCCATGGAGCCTTGATAAGCAGTGGAGGTGGGGTGCACTCCTCCACTGCCCATTAGTATTTTTCATACCATATGCAGGAGAAATTGAACCTAGGGTTGGGTAGTTGTGGATAAGCCAGGAACTCTAACTTATCCTCCCATGCTGGGGAAATCACAGGATTCCCATTAGTGCCAGGAATCCTCATGAGGCTTTGAGAACTGCTTCTCATCAGTACTTGTGTCACAGGTCCCCACCACAAGGCACTTTATATCCCCACCTGCACCTGCACCTGCACCAGGCAGTCATTGGTGGCAGGTGGATGGGCTATAGGAGTGTGAGATGCTCAGTGCAAATCAATCTCCTCCTACATATGCACCTCCTTCTCAAAGACTAGGTAGCATCCTCGTTGAAGATAAAAACAGGTTGGGGTGGGAACAGATATGAACAGGGCACCTACGCTGCAGAAATGACTCAACTCAATTTCCAGACCAGGTCTGATGAGCGTTTTTATTATCCTCACAGACGCTTTGTGGTGAGTGGTGCACCAGGGGTGCTCTTGCTGATTGGCAGACTTTGACTTTCATGAAGGCTGAATGTAGTGCCTCCTAGTTTTATAGGATTACTCAAAAGTCATGGTCCACAGACTTTTATGTATTCTCATTGTGTATGTTTCTATATATACTCAGCCTCATTCCACTGCAGAATTGAGATGACACACAACAGAAATACAAATAATAAAATGGCAAATTATAGCTCAGAATAAAAATCCAGGTCCAGAGAAGTATAATCACTTCCTTTGCTGCTTTGTGTTTCCTACTTTTCTGATTTTCTGAGCTAGCCTTTAATTAAAAACAAACAAACAAACAAAAAAACAACCCATCAGGTTTTAAATAAAATAGCCAAAAAGATCAATAAGACCTAATAAGAAGTCAGAAAGCAGGGAAAGGATCTGAGTTCCTGGTCACCAGTCCTTTATACAGGTGTTGGGATTGCACTTCAGCCCTGGCTCTGAACCTTACTATAGCCACAGAAGAGGAAACACCCACTCACACTCTCATATTATCACAGAGAATGCAGTATATCTATTTCTCAGGAGAAATAAAGCATTTAGTCAATGACTGAGGAATTTCTTAGGTATGGATTCCAGGAGTCAAATGTGCTGGGTGGGCAGTAGCTTTCCAGGACATTTCTTTGAAGGCCAGTGGTGATGATAGGGATGGGCATGGGAGCTGGGGATGGGGGAAAGGGAAGGGTTAGCAGCAAGGTGGTTTTTGTGTTGTCTGGCATCAATCACACGTGATAGGAGTCCTGAAGTGTTAGTCCTGAAGATTCGGACCCATGTTTATAGATATATTTCATTCTAAAGGGGCACTAAGCTAAGAAGCAGCTGGTCATTGAAGGTAGTTACCTAAAAAGGAACAGCAGGCAAAGAATGGAGACCTGGAAGTGAAATGAGGATTGTAAACAAGGAATGTGGGTTGCTACATTTCCTTTTCAAACCTAGAAAGGAGCAAAAGAGAGGTGACTGGTTGTCAGAACCGACACAAACCTGGGAAAAGCCCTGGACAAAGGTGCCTGATGGTGACAGGGCTGGAGCTACAGGTGGCTTTCCAACTGTGGAAAGAAGCCATGGCTTTGGATGGATGATGGTCCATTGAATTGGTCTTCCCTACTGGAGGCAGCAGTGATGCAGGTATAATTGGGCTGGTGGTATAGAATCTCCTGACCAAACCCTGAGGTAGCATCTTCCTTGGGGTTGATCCAAAGTCTCTCTGAGGAGTTCTTCCCTGGAGGTACCCCTGGATGAACACAGCAAGAGCCCTCCCTCCCCACCAAGGTAGACAGTACTGACTGTAACTGACAGTCCCACAGCAGGTGTGGTGAGCACTCTCAGGGAAAAAATAAAAGACACCCGAGGAGCGTATGTGCTGGTAAGAAACCCAACAAATGGAGCAAGTTGTGTAGGAGGAGCTGAACTAATGGAACAAATAGAACAAGAATTTAAAATAAGCATAATAAACATCCTCAGGGAGATCAGGAAGCAGGAATGAGCATTTATGAAGACAACTAATTAGCGATAACAGGTATGAAAAATAGAATGTGTAGAATGGAGTGCTCAGTGGGTGTGTTGAAGAGTATTATTGAGAGGGAACTTGTGGTCACTCATCTTACAGAAGGAATCGGAGAAGAATGAGAAGCAAAAAAAGAATAAGAGAACAGTAGGGAGGCTAGAATTAGAAGTGTCGACATTGTTTTCTGTAACTCACAGAAATCAGTAATTGGGGAGGAAAAAAATAAATATTGGAAGAAAGTAATGACTGAGGATTTTTCTAGACTTAATGAAATAATTGAGCCCATCTGATTAGAAGGGTGCATGGAATGCCAAACAGGATGACTCACACACACATCTAGACACATAATGAAATTTAAATATGTCAAAGGCAGAGACAAGTTTCTAGCGATGGAAAGCAGATATCTGCAAAAAGAGTACAATTAAAATAGACATCAGGCTTCCCAGACGCCTGCTGGAGTATAGACAAGTTTTGCGACAATGGAGTCACATTCTTAGAGAGCAGAAGGAAAATATCTTCTTACCTGAAATTTTATATTCACCTAAGTTTTCCCTTAAATATGAAGACAAAAACAAGACCTTCTCAGATATGTGTGGTCTCAGACACATTCTGTGCAAAGCCTCTTTCCTTTTCTTTTGCCTGCCTGCCTGCCTACCTGCCTGCCTACCTACCTGCCTGCCTACCTGCCT